>NDGM011202304.1:3963-21269 GCA_002564305.1 Octomys mimax | reverse complement strand
TTTCTTTCTTTCTTTCTTTCTTTCTTTCTTTCTTTCTTTCTTTCTTTCTTTCTTTCGTTCTTCCTTCCTTTCTTTCTTTCTAATATATTTAAACAGGGTTTACAGGGTCTCACTACACAGGTCTCCCTGTGTAGTCTCCTAAGTGCTGGGATTACAGGCATGAGCCACTATGCACAGTCTCAGGCAGTGTCTCAGCATGCCCCAGGAGTGGGGTTAGCTCAGCACACTGGGGATCGAACCCTGGTCTCTGTGCCTGCCTGAACAGGTTCTTTAGTCTGCTGAACTATCTGACCATCTCCCTGGCCTTTCTTTAAATTTTTTTCTCATCATTTTATTCTGTAAGTGATCTTTCTTGGTATTGTTTAAGTCATACGTGAGCTGTGACTTCTGTCTCTCAGTGGGATTTACACTGCAGTACCATGTTCCCACTGTTGGAATCTTACACTCATAATCTCAAAAATAAACACATGAACTTAACTCCTGGACTTTTTGTGTAGAACTATCATCAAATGTTTGATTCAGGGAACATATAAAACTGAGTTCTATAATTTATTTTTTTTATTTCAGCTTTTGCCTGAAGGGCAAAATTCTATTTTCAAACTTTCAATGTAAGTGTGACAAATAAATGAAACTTCGTCTAAAACAACACTTCCATTGAAATACATACTGTTTCAGAATAGATAGAATGTAATACTTTGCTGTAGGTAGAATAAACAATGAGGGATTTTGCCTGCAAGCTTTAGAAATATTTAATTGAGGCAATCAGGTGGCACCTTAGTGAACAAGTTAGCCACAGTGTTGAATCTAAAAGTAAAATCATGTATGCAAAAGGTAATTCATGGTGAATGTTGCATTTGTATGGAGCAAATGGAAAACACGTGGTTAATTTCATTACTACTGCTGTTGGTACACTTGTTCATCTTTGTGAAATAAATATTTATACTATATTTTATGTCATCTGTTAAAATAGGGAAAAGGAATAATTTTCTTTTTCTTTGTTTATTTGTTCTGCTTTTGATTTTTTGAGACAGGATCTCACTTTGTAGACCAGGCTGACCTCAAACTTTTAGTGATTTTCCTGTCTCAGCTTTCCAAGTGCTGGGGTTACAGGTATGAGTACCAGGTCCAGCATAATTTTCTTAAAAGTATATTTTGTGGTACATTTTAACAATGGTATATTATACATTTCTAGAAAGAAATAAATTATCAAGCTATAAAAAGAAAGGGAGAAACTATATACAAATATTCTGCATTTAATGATGGTCATGTTCCTGTAACTAGGAAATTAGTTGAGTTGGTCCCTAAATGGGGAGTTGTACATAATATATGTATTACAATGTTCAGAGCTTTTTAAAAAGGTGAAAGAAAACTCCAAGTTATAGATTTTGCTTTTATTTGCAGTGATTTGCATAACTGTTTCCTGCGGTACTATAATGCATAACAGAACACAAAATTGTAGTAATGCATAGTACACTTGGCAAAAAATTATAGTAGTTTATAAATAAAGTGTACAGTTAAAAAGATATTAAGACTTCATAAACAAAATGTACAAAAGAATACAAAAAAGATGAGTCATAAATTTGAGCAGTGCATAATAGTTTTGCCTCTAAACAGTTGTTAAACAAATAGGTTTTAAATGAGAAAGAGCTGTATTTCATTAATAAGTAAGAGATATCAGTCTTAAAGCCTATAAACTGATTTCAACTATATGACATTCTGGAAAAGGCAAAACTACATTGAGAGTAGAAAGATTAGTAGTTTCCAGTAGTTAGGTCAGGGGATACATATAGGAAACAGCGTAGAATTTTAGGACAGAAACATTATACTGTAAGGTACTATAAAGATGGGTGCCTGTCATTAAATATTGACAGAAGCTCACAGGATGTATCGGAAATCACTTGCATTAGGAAGCTTCTTCCTTTCAGAATTTGCTTCTGGTTATTTGGAAACCAGAGAACATTTTTATATTTAAAAAGAAAAGGACTTTACATGTGATTTAAAGCTCCAGTCACATAGAGGAAGATATTTATGAACAGAAAAAATTAGTTGGCAAGAGAAAAACCCATATTTAATGAACCTTAATGTAAACTGTGTACATTGGATAACAATGATACATCAATGTAGTTTAATCAATTGTAAGAAATGTATCACTCAGGTGTAGGATGCTGATGGCAGTGGAGTATATGCTCATGCAGGATGAGCGGTACATGGGAATTGTGTAATCTGCTTCATTGTTCTGTGAACTTGAGTCTACCATTGGAAATCCTGTACAATGTTTTAAAGCTGTGTGCTTAAAACAAAAGTGCTCCTATTCTCCCCAGAACTTTGCAGACTTCTTGTTCTATCTGCTGCCAGTAATTCATGCTTCCAGAATTTTCTCCAGAATTATCATTTGTGAGGATGATGTCAATTGGTCAGGAGTTTCTTGGATTTGTGCCCCTCCCCCAGTTCAGACAGCAAGGAGACAATTATGGATCAGGCTGTACAAAAGATCTACTCACTCACCTCAAAACAGGACCAATTTTATAGCATCATTTACATTCCAAGGCTCTTTATGTGAATAAATTGGTTTCACCTAACACTAGTTCTTACTCAGCCTTTTCTCTTTTCCTGCCTTGTTTCTATTATGCCCTGGGCAGTTTCACTAGAAATTTCTTTGTCATAAATCACTTGCATTAGGTAATGCTCTCCTATCAGAATTTGCTTTTAGATAATTGGAACTAAGAGAACATTTGTACCCTTAAAATGAAAAGGAACTCATATGTGATCTAAAGCTCTAAACACACAGAAGAGGATAATAAGTTGAAGAGAAAAAAAAGTTGATATCAGAAAAAGCACAATAAGTGAAAGAGTACATATGATTAAAAATATATAAAATTCACTTTACAGACACATTATTAATATATAATATTTGCCAACTCCAAAGAATGGGACTCTACCACAGTTTGGTAGAGATGTGAATAAGTGTAGTATTTCAGACATAATTTAAGAACATCTTCATATGTAATTATACATTTATTAAATTAAAAACAGATCTACTGATTAACATATAAAATAGATATTTTCTTAAATGTTCAGTTATATCTAAATGTATAATAATTTATCAATACATCATGCTTATGTCATATTCTATATAACTTGTAGAGTTATATACCCCAAAATGATGTTTAAGTGAACAATGGAAACATATGCAAATTGTTCTCATAAATTTACAGTGGAAATGAAAAAAATTCTTTTGTCTACGGACATTGTATAAGTTTATTGTAAAGCTGTGCATGGTGTTATGTTGGGTTTAGCCTCCTGTATACGTATTTACCATGTCTTTTAATAGTGTTGAGAGGCCATATTCAGAGACTGCTTCACAAGATTTATGTGTAGATGCATACACTAGGATATTTTTACAATGATGAAATTATGTAAGGTTACATTTCTCAGAATTTATCTCCATCATTAAGTGATACATGATTGTATATAATTTTATTGTGCCTGGATATTCTTTAAATCAAGATTTAGATATGGGCTCAACATTAACAATATGTTCTTTTTGCAACCCCTAAGATTCCAAATCGCATTTGTGTTTGTATGAAGATTTTAAACAATAAAATCATCAGTACTGTGGAACTGACTATTATGGATATTCAGATATTCACAAAGCCCCATTAGTGTATTTATACCATCTCTCACACCATTTCTCAAAATAATAATGTTTCAGATGAAAACAGTCATGGGTTAAAGAAGGCAAATAATAACAAGAATTGCATATAAAAAGATGTGATAACTATAAAAGCATCTAGACTAGAAAACAATCTTTAGATGGCTAAGTTAAACAAGACACAATTAAGAATAATTTGCTTGTCTTGTCTTCTGATGAAAGAAAGAAGATTTCAAATTAACCTACATGATACCTAGTATTATTTTAAAATGTAAATGACATGACCTTATGAGCTTGTACCTATGTGGTTAATTTTTCAATATAACAAAATCACTTATACTTTTGCCAGTCCTCTGTTCTAATTTTATACATATATTTTATCTTTTTTTTTACTAGCACAGTTTTAACACTGTTATTTTTTAAAGAAATTTTATCTTCCCCTTCTTATTTCAGTAAGCAGAGATAACATAAAATTCCCATCATTGTAATAAATTGGTCTGGTTCCTACTTGACTTATGGGCCTAAAAATGAGCAGGCTCTTCTGCAGTGCAGAAGGTGTGGGTACAGCATAACTAGGTTTTTAGAGTATTTATAATAGGTGAAAATTTCTTATGAATGAAAAGAAAGAATAGAAAGATCCTTGCCAGGCATGGTGCCTATAATTTTGTTAAAATATTTTGTCCCCAGTGATTCAGTTGGATTCTCTTACGAATGGAATCCCTCAATCTAATCCTCTTGTCCCTTTCCCTTCTCTTCTCAAAATATAAGTGCCACCTTCATTAAGTCTTTAGGCCTCACAGGTGTCTCTTGTGCTAGCTGTGTCTTCAGGTATTCTGTTTTATCTACTGTAATTTCCTTTGGTTTCCTTTGGACGATTTTATCTTCCCATTATATCCACTGAATTTGAAAGAAATTAGAAGGTCATTTGGATGCCTTCCTACATATAATTAGAAGTCCTTGCTATCTGGATTTAAATCAAACATACTGACCACTGTCAATTTTGGTTGTAGAAATTAGTCATGACACATGCCAAAACTTGCCTGAAAAATAGTCTATTTTTTCTCAGACATAGTGGTTTTGCCCTAAGAAAATCCTCATTTGTATAGGTTTTCTGTAGCCAATGACTTTAAGCATACTTATTCTAGGCATGTCATAAACTCAGTTCCAGTTATAAATCGAAAATGTTAGAAAAATTTGAAATACTGTGCATGCAATTTTACACCAACCCAGAGTTTCTGCATCTTCTTATACCTTGTCCATCAACCTAATCTCTACAGAAATAGTAACTTGATTACATATGTATGTCAACAGCAAGAAAGTAAACTCCTATTCTCCTATTGAGCCGGAAAAGAGCTTTATATGTTTGTTTGAAGAGTTTTAAGGCAGTTTGCATTTCAAATTGACACTTGAGTTTAAAGGTTTTAGGATTTCAAAGATATTACTGTAAGGGTAAGTTTATGGGTTGGGTGCCTGGTACTTCCCTGCGTGAATTATCCTTGATTGCCTAACCTTGTGCTGTGACTGGTGGAGCCTGGCTGGAGTGCTGTAATTCTCATGCTCGACAGGAGGCTGCGTGTTATCCAAATCCCAATGGTACTCAACAGAATTGATGAAATGACCGGGAAGGCCTAATTAAAGCTGTTCAGCTCAAATGTATTGATGTATTACATCTATTACTGCTTGGTTCAATAGGTCCACCCTGTGGATGCTGCCACAGCCTGTAAAGCAAACTAAACAGATTGAATAAATAATGCTGCAAAGAAAGAACAGCAACAGAATCAAAACAACTGAACAAAAAATGCAATGGGATACTCTGTGAATTTTATATCATTTTATCCACCATAAATTCTTTTAATCTTTATTGTTTTCTCAAAAATTAGAATATTAGGATTTGAAAAATGTTTTAATATTGCAAGATATAAGAAATCATTCTCTCCATTAGTAATTATTGCAGGACAACATTGAATACATAAAATTACAGGTTTTCCCTAGTTTTCCTCTCATTTCACGGTTATAAGCTATTTTATTTTTGCCTTCTAACTACTATATATTTTTTCTGTGAATCTATTTTGTAACACCCAGGCTACCATCTTTCTTTGATTTTCCCATCCCAAGAGAGCTGTCAACCTTTTTTATCTTTACTGGATTTAAATTGTGTAAAATTGCCACAATTTGTATAATGTTTTGGACTGCAACTTTGACTACATTTTGTAATAATGCTGATATTCTGGATCATTCTAATATGCAGTGCCTTCCATATCATAATAAATCATATGTAGCAAAGTAATGCTTATGTCATTTTCTGTACACCACAGTGTATGGCAGAGTATATTACCCTAATAACAACACGCTTGTGTTAGAACAATGGGAGCTCATCTCAAAAATTAGGACCCTACAGTTTTTAGGATATTTGGATTTCATACAGTGAAATACCAAAAAGAAAGTAAAGGAGATAAAGTCTTCCAAATTTATTTCTGCAGCTGAACTCAAACTGAACTTCAGATTTTTATGACATCTTCACTTATATATTTAACAGGTAACTTGAACTATGCTGAACAGTTAATTACTAAGTTTTTTCCTTTTACACCTTTAAATCTGATGCTTCTCCATTTTCCCTATTCAGCAAATGACAGCTCCAATTATTCACTCACTTAGTATAAAAATTTCAGTTATTATTGACCAGTCTATTTCTTTTATATACTTTACCCAAATGCACCAATGAACCTTGTGAGTCTTACTTTTTAAATGTATTCCAAGTGAATACACTTCCCTTCATGTCTATGATGCTTGAAATCATGACTCTTAATGGAATTCTTCTTCCTTGGCAATAGGCTCCTCGCTCTCTTACATGGTTTCTCATTGCCCTCTGGTACATTTTTTTAAATCTCCTTTCTGTGCTTTTTAGCAGAAATTCTAGAAATAAAGAATAAATACTCATTTACTTACTCTAGTTGTGCTAGTTATGAGCATAGCTGCTTAAATTTTATCTATAGCCTTTCTACATTTCAACCCATTATTATTTTCAGTATATTAAATTTATAAACTGAAATTTGTCATATCATATACTTATTTTAGGTTCTTCAGTAAGTGTTCAGGTTAGAGCCCTTACTACTTAGTGAAGCTAAGTCTGTTTAAATATTCATCTTTAGCCCTTCCCACTACTTCTGAAAAATAACCCTGATACATCAATCTGCTGTTTTTTTCTTTCCTGTCTTTTTTTCTTCTTCTTATTTATTTTTTTTTTTTGCATAGCCTTTGCAAAATGTTTCTTGGAGCAGGGACTGTGGTTTGATCTCCCGCACCACATGTTTTACCAGCTCCTCCCCTGAGTGTGCTGAGCCTGCCACTGAGACCTAGTGAGGTGGCGCACGTCTGATATTCCAGTGCTGGGAGGCTGAAAACAGGAGGATTATTATGAGTCCAACCTGCATAGTGAGACCCAGTAACAAATATATATATATATATATATATATATATATATATATATCCCTTCTTGAATTATTTACTTATTAAATCAGATTTCTTCTTTAAATTATACAGCTCATTTCCTTCAGCAAATTCTTCATGAATTTGCCTTGCTCTATAAGATTCTCCCCTTATAAGTATGTATAGCCCACTGTACTGGGTTCATTATTAAATGTATTAACATGACAGAAATAAATAAGATAGAGCAAATTGAAACTATTCAACAAACATTAGTTAAGTGTATCATATATGAAATGAGCTCCTACTAAATTTAATTGATGTTTGTTCTTAATTACATTTCACGTGGGGATTGATAACAGAATCCTTAACTTTCTGCCACCCACTTTGTCAATTCTTAAATGTATTATCTACTGTAAAAGATGGAATAATCCATCTAAACACAATCACATATGCTAAAACCCATTATTGTCTTGCTATTGCCTGTGAATTACATTTTACAGTACATTTTAGTTCACAAATATTTATTGATCACAGTTCCATGCAGAGCACTGAGCTTAGTTGTTCAGCATTTAACTGATGCTGCCTACAGCAAAAGTGAACCAACTATCTCATTTCCCTTCCTTGTACTATATAGTTACCTGAAGAATAGAAGCATTATTTAATAAAATGACTGAAAATACTCCTTATTAAAATAAAATGTTGGCCTGGAGAGATAGCTCAGTAGAATAAGCTCCTGCCTGGCAAGCACAAGGTCCTGAGTTCAATCCACAGTGCCGCAATAAATAAATAAAGAAGATAAAACAGGAAATTATGATTGTTAATAAATTCACAATTGAGACATTTTACTTAAATTAAAAGCATCTACTCAAGTGCTTACTATTTGATAAATAGCTGTTAGCTTTTCTTTAAAACCAAGTCAGTTGGTTTGAATTCTAATTGGAAGTTTCCATATACCAAGCCTTAAATCATTTCTGTTCTCCACTTTCAGATTCATCAGATTAGAGCAGGAGCTTCAAGGCATTTAGAAAGCAATGTGGGTATTGAAATACCTAACGTTGTGCTAACGATTTCTAGTTGTTTCCCCACGCGATATTAGCTACCAAGTTCTAGAAATTGCTATTATTTTAGGTACATTCTGAAAAGTGAAAATTTTGTTTTATCTTATTTAATTCAGCAATTATAGTAATAAATATCATAAATAACTTTTTAAACAAATACAGCTGACTTTTAGCAATAATAATACTGAACTGGTAGAAGTGGGAATGAGCAAGTCAGCTGTCCAGGAAGTTTGAGAGTTGCAAGTTATTTACTGCTCTGGGGACACAGCTTGTTCTGTTAGAGAAAGGTGAGAATTTATCCAGTCAAGAAGTTAATTAAAGGTGTCACCCTCGTCCTGAACTTCCACAGAGATGGACTGAAGGCATATTGCTAAAGCTCACATGCTAAAGGCTTGAGCACCAGCCTATGATGCAGCTATAGTTGGGACCTAGCAGAAGAAAGTCATGTCCCTGGAAGCGTGATCTTGACAGTGGCCCCAGGACCAGGCCCCTTCCTCCCTCTTCGGATCTTCTCTGCCATGGCGTACCAGAGTACTCTGCCATGTACCCATCTCTGGCCTGAAGCTAATGGAATCTCATGCACATGAAATGAGACTGAGAGGTAAAGTTAATCTGTCCTTCTCAAAGGCTGGTTTGTCTTAAGTGTTTTGTCAGTGGTAGAACTTGGTTAACACTGGTTCTTCCACTTGGCCCCATTGCCTCCCATTGTCTGATCATATTGATCTCTGCTCAACTTGAGTGAAAACTTCATCTTGTCTGACTGCACAGTCCTTTCTCATCTACAAATCATCCNTAAGAATAATATCATACTAAGTCCTCCCAAATGCTCTTGGAGCATTTTGTGCCTACCACATACTGCACTTCTGTTAGGCTTTTTGCTTCTAACACGAGCATTTGCTAACAAGTCCACCCTCCAAGATTCATAGTTTTTAGTTAGTAAATTAGTATATATTTGTTAAAATGTTATATAATCATGATAATCAAATTGAATGGATTAAGACTCACCCAGAGAAGTAATAAAGCAGATATCTGTGTGTTATGGGTTGAAGTGATAGAGGTGTATTATGAATGATTTCTGGCCCCTTCTTCACTGGAACTGTTCCCTTGATCTGCTTCCTGGTGACTATAAATGAGTGCCTTTGCTCCTCTGTGCCTTTTTCCTGTGAAGCTTCTGCCTAGGATTCAGCAGACCATGGACTGAGTACCCTAAAATCAGGAGGCAAATTAAATTCCTCTGCCTTTAAATTGTGGGTATCAGGTATCATGTCTCATCAATGATATGATTTAATATACCCATTATTCACTGAGAAAACCTAATTTTAACATGCAGTGATAGTCAAGAATTTTACAAGTGGGAAATTTAAACTCTGCTGGTGGTACAGCTCAGGAGGAGAGCACCTGCACTTAGGACTACAATGATCATTTTTTTCTATTCTTTTCTATGTGCTAAATCTGCTTTGCCTTCACAATATTACAGCTACATTCAACACTGCTCTTAATTTTCCCAGTCTATCATTTTATGTGACTAAGTTTACTAATCACCTTGAAATCAATTGTTTGATTTTTTTAAAAAAATCACTAAAATAGACTCTTCCATTTATTTTGTTTTTCTCTTTGTCTATCCTGATAAGGCTTGTTTGGAGGACCCTCCTGTCTGTGTTCTTTTTTTCTACCTTTTCTTGCATATCACATTAGCAAATACTGTCTTTCATTCTTTTGCTTAAAATAAAAGCACTCTGCTTAACCATACTGTAGACTCTTATGTTCCCTCCCATTTTATTAGACCAAAAGTGTCAGTGCTCATTTTCAAAGTTCCTCAGGTTCCTGTGTATTTCCACTGCCTTTCGAAACTAGTTTCATTACATTTATTGTCTTTAATTTGGATACTCAGTTTTTAATTCTATCATTTTGACCATCCAAATTTGTGTGTACTTGAAGATATTCTTATATTGTCACAAGGCATTTTCTCTTCCTCTAATAAAATTTGCTGAAAGATGATGCTACAAATTTTACTGCTAATGTCTCATGTCTACTTCCAATTAACTCTAAAAATTCTCCTTCAAAGGTCACTGATAGATATTTTTATGTAAGCAAAGGTTAATTTTAAAAATGCATTTGTAGTTGCTTAATTAGTAGTGTAAATAAATAATGTATAAGCCTTACATTTATGCACACTTAAAATTATTACAACTGAGGAGAGTTGATCATATATATATATATATATATATATATATATATATATGGTTTGACTACTGTAAACAGTGCTGCTCTGAACATTACTATAAAAGCCTGATTTCAGTGCCTTTAATACCTAAGAGTAGAATCGCTGCATTATATGGTAGTGCTGTGTTTAACTTCTTGAGAATCTCCAAATTGTTTTCCATTGTGATAGCATCATTTTTATTCTCACTAGCAATGTGTAAGCAAACTAGTTTCTCCACTTACTTGCCCAAGTATATATTCTAGTAAGAAAATTATGGTATGTAATCAATGAGAAGTCATATTTTTCATGGTTTTGATTTGCATTCATTTATGATTAATGAAAGTAACATTTTTAAAATCATATTTATTTATTTATTTATTTGGTACAGGGTCTCACTACGCAGCTCAGACTTGTAGTGTTCCTGTTGTCTCAGCCTCCCCAGTACTGGTATTACAGGCCTGTGCCACTCCCACTTTTGGTGGCTGGCTATGCATAGGGCCAGAACATGGCATGTCGTACCAGGGATCGAAACTGGGTCCTTTCACTTGCTAGGTAGGCTCTTAGACCTCTGAGCTAACTCCCCAGCTACATGATAGAAACTTTTTGCGTGTATTCTATTTTTACCACAGAATTACCTATTCAAGACCTTTCCTTATTTTTAAATTGGATAGGTAATGTTTTTCTTAATTTTTAGACTTCCTAATGCATAATAGATACAAGATCTTATCAAGTACATGATTTGCAAATGTTTTCCCTATTTTCATAGTCATTTTTATTGCATTTAGTATGTGCTGTGAGGCAGTTTCTTTTTAGTTTGAATTCTGTCTGAGTTACTCTTTTCTCATTGCTAGGACAAATAACAGACACTCAAAATGAAGTAAGGCAAGGTTTATGTAGCTTGCTGTTACTGGAGATTTCATAATTTCAAACAGCCTGAAGTATGTAGCAAGACTCTGGAGGCTTATTTGCTTAGGAGAGTGTCAGTACCTCTCCCTTCCCCAAACATTTACTCTCTGCTGGAAGGCAGCCTCAGTCACAGACACTGCAGCCCAGCAAGACAGGGTCCAGAAGAGTCTGGGGCGCCACCACACCCAGGATGACCCGCTGCACATCTCAGACAGAAGTGGCAGGCCAGGGAGAATCATGCACTCCCAGCCTAACTAGTTCATTCTTCTCTGCCCCCCGCCCCCCAAGTCCTGCCCTGGTCCTCTGACCATGTCCCTGGAGCCACATGCTGCTCCTGGAGCTGAGTGCACCTGATGACTTACCTGCAGCTTTGGGAGGACAAGAGACACAAACCATAACAATGCCTATTTTATCTTTTATTGTTGTTGTTGTTGTTACTTGTGTTTTATATGTCATAGTTAAGAATTTTTCTAATCTAAAGATTATAAAGGTTTATTATTATGCTTTACCCTGAAACTTTCTAAGTTACAGCCCTCATATTTGGTCCTCATCAATTTGAGTTACATATGGCACTCAGTTTAAGTTTACACAACACGAGGAATAATCCATATTTGTTCTTTTGCTTGTTGAAATCTCATAATGTTGGTATGACTTGTTGATATGACTAGGTTCTTCATTCTTAGTGGATGTAGCACCTTTGTAAGAACTCACATAAATATTATTTTAAGTTTGACTTTCAACTCTCGAGTACACTGATATTGTATCAGTGTCATGCAGCATTAATCACTATTGTTGGAAAGTAAAGATTTTAGTGGAGAACTATCCCAACTACATTTCTAGGTTATTATGTCTATTCAAAGTTTCTTGTAATTCTATGATTTCTGAATTACTTTTATGTTTTTGAAAAAATGACTTGGTACTCTATGGAAAGTAGATAATGATTTAGGAAGATTATCTTTATTTTAAATCATGTTTTTAGTACAGGGTCTACAGTATCTCACTACATAGTTTAGACTTGTAGTGATCCTCCTGACTTCAGCCTTCCAAGTGCTGAAATTACATGCATGCACCACCACCATGCTCAGTCTCAGTCCCTGTTTCAGAGTGCCCCGGGGTGGGGACAGGGCCAGGGCCAGCATCGCACTCCAGGGATCGAATCACGGCCGCTGCATAATATTAAATTTTGAATTTGTAAAACTATTAATTACTTTTAACTTTTCTATAACAAATATCATATTGCCAGTGTCTGCAAATAAGTATAACTTTGCCATTTTCCTATTCAGATGCATTTTGCTCCTTTTTCTCAATTGCTTTTGCTAGACTCTCTAGTACAATGCTGTATAGAGGTTTATAAAGCAGATGGCATTCTGGGGATAAGGTTCCATGGCAGAGTCTGCCTACCAAGTGTAAGTTCCCATGATCAATCCTAAATATCAAAAAATATATACATGTATGACAAAGTAAATATCATGTTTTATTTATCTTCTAAGCAAATGGATGTCAAACTTTTACCATGAAACATGATTGTAGGTATGGATTTTCATAAATGCTTTTGATAAGATAGAAAAAGTTTAATCTATGGAGATTGAGAGTTTCTATGAATAGATATATTTAGACTTTGTAAAACATGGTAAATCAATATCAATTGAAATCATGTGTTTTTCAATCTTTTATTAATATGCTGTTTTTCATAGATTTCTTTTCAAATTTCTTACTTCTTGGGATATCTCTCTTGGTCATAAGTATGGTCGTTTTAATATGCTGCTTAATTCAGTATGCTAATGTGTTAGAGTATTGTAGCATATATGTCAATAAAGCATATGGATCTGTATAGTTTTGTTCTGTAATTACCCCCAAGATTGGCATTTGGGTAATTTTTGCTTGATTGGGAGATTTAAGAAGTGTTCTCTGATCTTCATTGTTGTTGCTGCAATTTGAGAGAAAAGGTGTCAATTTTTTAAATGTTTGGTGGAATTCAACCAAAATTCCAGCTAATCTTGTGCATTTTTGTTCCTCAGAAGATTTTTTTTTAATTACTGATATTATCTCTACTTCCTAGAACATGTTCAGCTTTGTATTCCTTTGACATTAAGTTTTGATAATTGCTTTTGTGTTGCTCAGATTCCTGCTACTGGGATAAAATACCTGATGTGTGAAACTGAAAGAAGCAGAGATTTATTTTGTTTCCAAAGTGTTATTCCACAGCTGGCTGGCTCCCAAACATGACCACCATGGCATAGTGGCACAGAGGAGGTAGCTGCTCACATCAGAGCACCAGGAAAGCAGTGAGTGGAGGAACTGCCACAGGCAAGAGACACACAGCCACGTGTGGGGCTGGTCCTCCAGTGTGCGCCTCTGCTGCCCCCTTCCTCCAGCCGGGTCCCATCTGCTGATGGTACAGCCAGCTATGGACCCATCTGTGGGCTAAGCCACTGATGAGTAGACCACTGATGAGTAGATGATGAGTGGTCTACTCAAAGGGCCCAGAGCCATTTAATCCTGGAAGACTGATTAACTGACACAGTACATGTCCATGGATTTGTCCATTTCATCTAGGTTATCCAATACTTCAGTTAACATTATGGTCTCAAGGAGCATTTTATTTTTCTACAAATAACTAACATTTATATTTTTATTTTAGAGTACTATTTTATTATGCACAAATACCACATATTTAAAAATCCATTTATGTGTTGGCAGACTATATAGCAATTTCCAAAGTTTTGATGTTATTAACTGTACAACTATAATATGAATATGCCACTGTGTTCTGAGGTCTTCAACACTTTTGGAAAGATATCCAGAAGTTTGTAACTTTGTCAAAGGAAATTTCTACTTTTAGTTTTTGAGAAACATTAGTAACGATTTCTATAATGGTTGTATCAGTTTACAGTCCCAAGAATAATGGATTTCTCCATTATTTGTTATTGGGCTTCACCGTTATTTATTATTGGGCTATTTCTTAAAGGCTGCCATTCTTCCTGGAGTGAAATTGAATATCAGTATTTTCATTTGCATTTCTGGAAAGAACATTAGTGTCAAATATTTTTGTGTACTTATTGGTGGTACATATTTTTCTTTTGATAAATGAAAAACTTTCTCATGCCAAGTTTTAAATTTTGAATGGCTAATTTTTTTTGCATACCGCATATATTTTGGATATTGGTCCTTTGCCTGAAGATAATTGGAAATTTTTTCCCATCTTATAGATTATCTCTTTGTTCTGTTGGTGGTTGCTTTTGCTGTGCAGAAGATTTTCAATTTGATGTAATCCTATTTGTTAGTTCTTGATATTAGTACTTTTGGCAACCATGGTTTTGTTCAGAAAGTCTTTGACTACACCAGTGTCTTCAACAGTTTTACCTTGTTTGCCTTCTATCAGGTTTTTTCTGTTCCAAATGCTTAGATCTTTAATCCATTTTTATGTAAGTTTAGTACAATGTGAGAAATGTGAGTCTAGTTTTAATTGTTAACATTGAAACACCAGTTTTCCCAGCAGTATTTGTTAAAGAAGCTATCTTTCCTCCAGTGAAGCATTTGGTGTCCTTGTAAAAGTACCATAGCTAACTATTCCTGGAATTGTTTCTGTATTTTCTATATTATTCTACTAGTGTGTGTGTGTGTGTGTGTGTGTGTGTGTGTAGTATAACTTGGCTTCAGAGATTTGCCACTGAATATCTTTTTTGCCCAGCATTGGCTTTGCTATACTAGGGCTCTTCCTGTTCCATATGAATTTTAGACTTGCTTACTTGTGTAAGGAATGCTATTGCTATTCTAATTAGGATTGAATTAAATCTATATTATGATAATTTTGAAAATATTACCATTTTGATTAAATTGGTACTGCCTATTCAGGAATAGGGGATATCTTTCCATTTTTATTATCTTCTTGGATCTCCCTTTTCAGAGTAGCATAATTTTTATTGTAGTGCTCTTTTACTTTTTGGTTAGTAGTTAATTAGTAAATATTTCTATTTTTGATGCTTTTGAGATGGTATTATTGTCCTAATTTCTCTCTTAATGAGTTCATTACTAGTGTATGGGAATACTATTAATTTTCGAATGTTGGTTTGTATGTTGTTACAGTGCCAACTTCGGACATTAGTTCTAAGAGTCTTTAGGTGGATATTTTAGGGTCTTTTAGGTAGATGATTATATCAACAAACAATGACAATTTAACTTTTCCTTCATTATAAATATCTACTTTATTTCCTTCTCTTGTGTTATTCTTGTATTTATAGTTTGGAGAACTATGTTAAACAGCAATAGTAATTACAGTTATCCTCGTCTTGTGCCTGATTTTTGAGGGAAATCTCTATGCTTCTGTCTATGTTAGCAGTTGGTTTGCAATAGATGGCTTTATCAGGATGAGATAAAGACCTCATATTCCTATTTACTTCAGTATTTTTAACAAGATTGGATATTGGATTTTGTCAAATGTTTTGTTCTGTGTAGAAATCCAAGATCCTTTTATGTTAAAAAAAAAAAAAAGCACTGAAGCAAATAGGAAAATAATCATGGATCTTTTGTCCTTGCTTCTCTCTGTGTGGTATATTATTGATTATTTGTATAAGTAGAACTTGCATCTTTGGAATGAATCTTAATAAGTCATGATGTAGGATCTTTTTAATTATTTGCTGCATTATGTTTGAAAGAATCTTATGGAGGATTTTTGCACTTGTGTTCTTAAAGACTTGAGCCTCTACTTGTTTCAATTGGCGGGATTTGGAGTCAGGGTAGTGCTTCCTTCCAGGAATGACTTTGGGAGTACTGCTTCTCTGACATTTGTAAACTATACTTAAGGCTATATTCTTTGTTGTATGTGATCTCCAAAGTCTCTTCTCATTACCCTTAAGCAACTAGTAATTTAGCAGAGAAGTTTATAATTACTTGGAAAAATGAGCCAAAATGTTCTCCATTCTTTTGACTGGCTTTGTGGGTGTCTCTATCATGCTTAGTCAAGGCATTTAAAATTCTGCCTTAGGAGTCACTTATGGCTTCTTGTGAGTCTGAAAATTGTCTCAGTTTGACAACCAGGAACCTCTCAGGTCTTCTCTGAGCATTAACTTCTTGCTTATTTATGTGTCTAGATTTTCAGATTCCATTCTATAGTCAAAAGACTTTCAAAGCCTTTCTTTTCCAAATTAATCCTTTGTCAAGTCTCCCAACTCAAGCTTTCAGACTATCTACTGTTTACCCATACCCGCAATACATTTCTCTAGGTAGCTGACTTATTCATTCTTATTTTGGTATCTATGAGGAATGCCCTGTTCATTTAGCTACTTGGAGGCATAGAGTTTAGTTATTTACTCATTCATTTGTTCATTCATTCATTCATTCATGTATTTTGGATGTTGCAGGGTTTCACTATGCCACTTGGACTCAAAGTGATCCTCCTGTTTTCAACCTCCCCAGTGCTGGGATTACAGGGGTGCACCACCACACCCTGACTCTGGCCAGCTAGTCTGCCCTGGGGGGTAGGGCTGGCACAGCAAATGATGGCGAGGATTGAGCCACAGTCCCTGTTCTTGCCTAAGCAGGCACTTTAGTCCCATGAGCTATCTCATCAGCCCCAGGGATAGAGTTTACAATAACAAAAAATAAAGGTAAGTGTATTACAAAAGTCTTTCAGGGAAGTCTCAAGCAGTTTAAAACAGAAAAAAAATTAAAAACACAATTTAGAGAGAATACAGTATGTGTAGGTATTTCTGGAACACAGTAATCATGCTAGGAAACTGAGCTGTCTCCAAGATCACAGTAAAGATGAGGAGAAAGAGGAACTGGGAAAAGGTGTATTAGCATATAACAAAACATGCCCACTGGGTTTAAGCTATTTTATTGATTCAGCATTTGCCTGGTTGTGCAAAACACCAATTATTTTTCAAAAAATTGACAAAGTTGATTCTAACAGATTTTGTTTATATATCTTGTGGTTGGGAGGTGTGAGCATTTTGGAGGCTCAGAAATTTAGAATTCTCTAGGTTGTTCTCTCATTGGTAACTTCTTAAACATTTATTTATTTATTTATTTATTTAGAGAGAGAGAGAGAGAGAGGAGAGAG
>NDGM011202299.1:5365-16057 GCA_002564305.1 Octomys mimax | reverse complement strand
ATTTGTACAGGGGCTCACAGCTAAGAGTTTGCCTTAGATCTCAGAGGAGACTTGGGACTTGGACTCTTCAGCAATCATGAAACTGGTAGGACTTTGGCAACTCTTAGAGATGGACTAAAATGCCTTTTCTATTTTATTGTTTTTAATCTTTTATTTATTAATTTGGTACTGGGCCTCACTACACAGGTTGCACTCATGGTGATCCTCCTGTCTCAGCCTCCCTGGTGCTGGGATTGCAGGCATGTGCCATCATGCCTGGTTTTGGTGGCTGGCATGGTACCAGGGAGGCTGGTGCCATGGCATGTACAGGATTCTGGGGCTGGCACAGCATGTGGAACTGGGGATCAAACCTGGGTCCTTGTGTTTGCCAGGCAGGTGTTTAGATCCTGACTAGCCCTGACTAAAATGCCTTTGCATAAAGAGGAGTTAATGAGTCTTCGGGGCCTAAGGGTGGAATGTTATGGTTTGTGTCTAGATGGCCCCTCAAAGCCTCATGCAGTCATGGGGTGGGCTTCTAGAGTTTGTGATTCATTTGTGGTCAAATGCTGGAATTATGAGTGCTACACCCACCTCGGCTGGTTAGCTTGCATACAATATAAAGGAGGGAAAGAGGCCTGCTCTCTGCTGCTGTTCTTCCCTTTGTGCTCTCGTTCCTTTTGCTGTTTTTCACCACCACAAACTGTTGCCCTCTGCCATGTGCCACTCTGACTTGAAGCCAGCTGATAATGGGCTGAAACCTCCACAGTCTGTGAGTTAAATAAACCTTTCCTTCGTTATTTTGGGGCATCAGGTATTTTTGTCTCAGTAATGAGAAAAAAGTAACCCAAGACACCTGTCGTCTGGGTAGTTATTTGAGGAGGGTCTTGAGTGCCCCCTTGGGAACTGTCTTTTGTTGCGCTTGTAGGTTGTATATATTTGACATCCACAGGTCCCTCTGAGCCTCCAGCAGTCTCCCAAGGGGAGAAGACAGACACATCTCTGGTATAAGCTTGAGATAAGGCATGTCAGTCCAGTGTGGGTTGATACTGATGCAGGGCCTTTATTATACCCTGGGCAGAATCAAACCGAGCATAGTAGAGGTAGTGGGAGAAGTAGTGGTGGTAAGGGAACATGCAAGCTGTTGTGTCCAGTCAGGGTGTTTATATATCGTATCGTATTGTATCGTATTGTATCACATCGCATCGCATCACCTTGCATCGCATCGTATCGTATCTCATCATATCATCCCATCTTACTGAGACAAGCTCTTGCTGTGTAGCCCAGGCTGTACTCAAACTTGTGTTGATCCTCCTACCTCAACCTCTGGAGTGCTGTGATTATATGTGTGCCCCATATTGCCTGGGTGTGCAGCTCCTCTTGGCTACTTCAAATTCTAAGAACAACAACAAAGAAAATTTAGAACAGGAGAAGTGGAAATCGGTATTTAAGATATTTTTTATCTTTTGTTTTAAATGAAGGAAAGTTTTTTTGTGAATTCTCAATGACTGCTGTTGAGTATGGTTTATAAATCTAGAAATAAACCTGTCTACAGGCAGCAAGACTTAGGAATAGGAAGCCTCAGACTTCATTCTACCAAACAAGCAGTGACTTAACAATCTATGGCTTTAAAAAAGCCTTCATGAAAATGCTAGAAATCAGACGCAGTATCATAGTACTCCAGGTAAGCTTAAACCTAGGTTTTAAGCTGCGTCAAAACTGGTAACAAGCTGTTTGATTTTATTTGGGTCATGCGGGGCCAGAGAGATGGCTCAGTAGAATAAGCACTTGCCTGGCAAGCACACGGGCCTCAGTTCAACCCATGATTCTGACAAAAAAATAAAAATAAAAATAAAAATAAATAAAAAATTATTTGGGTCATGCATAGGTCATGCTCTATAAGAAAAGCCCAGTGCATGGTTTTTCTGTTCAGTATTCTGGCTTCTTAGGAACCCAAGGCACTGGCTTCTGTCTTCCCTGACGTGGCATGCTAATGAGGATGCCAGTGGTCCCTGGAGAACAGCAGACCTGCCCAGAGCATCTGCTGCCCTGCAGACCGACACTGGAGGAGTGAAGGCTGCACAGGGCTGGGGAAAATACAACCAAACCAAACGAATTGGCAGACCTCTCTGTGAGGTTCAAGGTACGTGTATTCCTGGAAAAGGTTTGTGAAGCCTTCAGAAGCTCTAGCTCGTTGACTGGTGGATGAACGTCTTTTCTGTATTAAGCCCACCTGTAAGGTGTGAGAGTAACTATGTTTTCAAATATAAAAATCTTAACAATAACAATAGTAACAGTAACTGCAGCAAAACAAGCTACATGAAAAAACAGGGAAACACAGCCTAATTAAAGGAACAGAATAAATCTCCAGAAACTAATTTTAAAGAAATAGCGTTCCAGGAAGTACCTGGAAATTAATTGGAAGTTGTCTTAACTCAGTACACTGAAAGAAAAAAGGGATAAGAAATATAACTGTATAGGAATGAAATTAAAGTGTTAGCAGTGAGGTAGAAACTATAAAACAAAACCAAGGAGAAATGCTAGAGCTAAAAATATAATAATTGAAAAGAAATAGACTGGGATCAACAAGCAGAAGAAAGGAGGAGTGAAAAGATAACATGATCAGCAATTCCTTAGACTTTGAAAATAAAAGTAACAGTAATAAGGTATTTCAGAGAAGACCTTACATGCCACAGAAATAGAAAGGATCATAATAGTTGTCACAAAAAATTACATGCCAAAATATTGGATAACCTTGGTAAAAATGAATACATTTCTAGGAACATACAATCTACCAAAACTGAATTATGAGATCAGACATTTAAATAGACACGTCACAAGGAGGCTGAAAAATAACAAGGAGGCTGAAGAAGAAAAGCCCCACGACTACATGGCTTCACTGAAGGAGCTTCTGGATATTTAAAGAATTGATACCATTCTTCCAGGTTTTCCGGAACATTAAAGAGAAGGAAACTACTAGACTATGAGGACAGCAGTGTCCTGATACCAAAATCAGACAAGGATATTCCGACAAGAGAGAACTGTGGGTAATCTGCATGCAGAATTTTAGCAAACACAGTCCAGTAATACACTGAAAAGTTTGTATGTCAAGATCGTGTGAGGGGTACTTCTGAAGTATAAATATAGTTCAATGCATGGAGTTAATACAGTGCTGCTGTGTTAACACAACAGAGCGCTAGCAGCATGTGATCATTTAAGCGGGTGCAGGAAAATATTGGAGAAAATTTGCTTCTATATTATGTACACTAGCAGTGAATAATCCGAAATGTCACTTAAGAGTCTCATTTACAGTAAGATTAAAATACTTAGGAATCATTTTAAGGAACTGAACACTACTGTACACTGAAAAATACAAATCATTGCTGAAGAAAATGCAAGGAACACAAATGAATGGAAAGATTTGTTCCTGGATTGGAAAATGACACTGTTACATACCCAGTGTCATATTACTCAAAATGATGTAGAGAATCAGTGCAATCTTATTGTGTTACTGATGTCATTTTTTTTTTGTAGAAATGGGTAAAAATTCATCCTGATAGAAGTGTGCAATCTGAGAGCATATAGAATAAAATAATTTTCAGAAACAAGAGCAGCTTGAGTCCTTGTGTTTCCTGACTTCAAAACATACTTCAAAGGCAGAACAACTAAACAATATGAACAAAGAGAAATAATGTAGAGTAACTGAATAGCACAGGAAGTTCAGAAAGAAATCTTCATGTAGGCATATTATTAAGTGACCTTTGACAGAGGTGTCAAGGCCACAGTGTCTTCAACAAATGCTGCTGGGAAAACTGGGTCTTTGTTTAGAAAATAATATAGGCAGATCCTTATTGCATATATCAAAATTAACTCAAAATGGATTAAATACCTAAATATAAACATTAAACCTGAAACTGAACCTTTTCAATTCCTAGAAGAATAGATGAAAAGCTTGGGTGTGACAACATTTTGTTAGCTATGACATACAAAGCACAGGCAACAAAAGCAAATGGGAGGAACAGGGCTGCACCAAACTTAGAAACTTGCACAGCAAAGGAAATAACCAGGAGTTAAAAGGGAGAAAATAATTGGAAACCGTGTATTTGATGGGGTTTCATGTCCAGGATATGTAAAGAATGTCAAAATTCACAACTGATTGAATTAAATGGAAAATTTCCTGAAGATAATAGGCAAATACCTAGCCAGCATGGACGAAAATATATTTTTTTAAGAGCAGAATATTTATTGTGGGAAAGAAAGCTTCTGTCTGAGAGAAGAACATAGTGGGGCCCAAGCTGGTTGCCCTCATGGATGAAAAGATGTTGTAATGCCAAGTAAACTTCAGTGAAATTAATTCAAAACCACAGAGAAATAGCACCTCTCATGCATTAGTCTGGGCATTAGCACTACAAGACAAAACAAAATAGAAGAGTGGTTGTGGAACATTTGAGTTGTATCCTTTTGGTGGAAGTGTAAACCAATACAGCTGCTGTAGAAAACAACGTTGAGGTTTCTTAAAAAATCAAAAATGAAATTACAAAAAAATTGATGCAGTAAATCCCACTTAATAGATACATATCCAAAGGAAGTGAAGGCTGGATCTTAAAGAGCTATTTGCATATCTGTTCTGTTGTTGCTGCACCTTTATTTCCAGTGGTCAAGACGTGGAGAAGCAGCCTACCTGTAATGTATGCTGTCAGTGGAGTGGATGAAAAAGTGTGGCGTTAGGGATCTCGGGCAGAATGTTATGCAGTCTTTAAGAAGGAAGGAAACCCTATCATATGGTGCAATGTGGGTAAATCTGGAGGATATTATGGGATATGAAATAAGCCAGAACCACAAATACTGAATGATGGTACTTAACGTACATATTTAAAATAGCCAAACTCTCAGAAATAGAAAATAGGATGGAGCTTGCCAGGGCCTGCAGGAAGAGGAGAAGGGCAGCTGTTCGGAGGTGTGGTGTCTCAGCTTTTGAAGGTGGAAAAAGTTCTGAAGATCTCATATGGCACAATGTACGTGTAGTAAGCGCTGCTCTCCTGCACACTTAAAAACGAGTAAGGTGGTAAATTTCGTATGAAAAAGAATAAACTTGTCTGCTGTTACCTGAGTTTTTACTTGATTGGACAGATTTGCCTAATGAAATCTTTTATTTTAAAGCACACACTGATATGAAAAGTTTTAAAAATAAAAAACAAGACAGATACTTGAAGAGGCCCAACTGGTTCTTCATCTCCTGTTAATATTTTAAAAGAGGGAGCATGTTCTGTATTGCATAAGGATGAAAGCGTTCACCCTTGAAACCTGAACTTTGGGTGTTTCCTTCTGAGAATTTCATGGAAGTCCGTCCTCCTAAAGGCAGAGTTCGGTGGGGCGGCAGCCTTGTCATAGCGTTTACATTTGGAGTTAACGTGTACATTACAGAGGAAAGAATTCAGTTATTTTCAAGCTCTCAAGTACAGATTTGTTGAGTTGACATTTCTTTTAAAAAGCAAATATATAAAAAGAATTTTTGCGACTTGAGGTTTAAAAGAAAAGTTCTTGCATTCCATCGTTAACAACTGTAACAGTATCACGTTCTCACATTTCCGTATTTTCAAAGTGGACCATCACGAGCCGGCTCAGTTCACAAGCTCAGTGATTGCTGACGAGCACATTCCTCTCGGTTACACTATAATCTTTACCTCTGTTGGAAAATATGCTGCATTTTGAATGTTTATTTCAGGCTACTTGACTTGAAACCTCTCTGTTTAGCCTCAAATCATAGATGTGTATGGAGGATCTGTGTTACAAACCTAAGAAGATAAAGGCAAGTATACTGTGAGAGTTAAAAAGACACTGCTAAGGATCTACGAGGCCTGCAGAATGGTTTGAAAAGCAGAATTCAGTGCAATTAAATTCTCAGTGATAGATAAACATGATCCTAGTTTTGTGCACACACATGTATGTGTATATACACATAAATACTTGTCTGTATGTTATTATGGATTAATTGTCCTGTTCCCTTCAGTTTAGAAGTTTTAACATTCAGGGTCTCAGAATGGACCTAATTTGGAGACAGAGCCTTTGTGGAGATAATGAAGATAAAGTGAAGTTGTTGGTGTGGGACCTTAGTCTTATAAAAGGAGAACTGTTGGTACAGGCATACAGAGAAGAAGACAGCCATCCACTAGCCAAGACAGCGTGGCTTGTCCTTCTCTTGCAGACCCCCGATGAAGCATCTTGCTGACACATTGGTGCTGTATTTACAGCTTCCGGAATGGTTGTAGCCTCCTGGTGTGTGCTGCATAGTTACAGCATTACTACTCAACACAGGACTGACTTGTCTAGCCACAATGCCTGGTTAGTCTTTAATATTCCATAGTATTTTCTAAGTCCTCTGAGGAGCTAGTGTTCTAGTATTGTAAATAGAGAAGTTAAGATTGACTGTGCCGGTGCAGTGGCTAGATTTGGACAATGGATTCAGGACCTTGGACCCTATTTTGCACAAATAAATAACATACTTTTTTATTTAGAATCTATAAATTTGTATAGTTTGCAGTGGCACCGGGGTGAGGAATAGCTGAGAAAAGTGGACTCAGAAACAAAACAGCCCACCCTCTTCCAGCAACAAAATAAAAAAATTCATGAACATACACATATGTGAAATAAATTCTCTGGAGAGTAGCAACAGGAGAAGTGGCCGGCATCCTTTGGGCCCAAGTATGAGTGCCCTTGCCTTGTGCTCCTGTTGTGGGCAGCAGAGGTGACAGTGGGGCTCTGCGCTGGCCAGAGCACAGGGGCGGGCTCAGCCTGGGTCCTCTCATCCCTGGCGTGGCTGGCAGGTTGGGGTTTGCTGCTTCTGACCCATGTGGACCCCCGGGGCCGCCAGCCTCTGGCTTGGAGTGCTGGAGTTAGGGACAGAAAGCAGAAGGTACATGAAACGTTGGGCATTATTGCTATAGGGGTTGAGAAAGGTTCATTTTTGGGTGAAACAGGTCCATAGTTAGTTGAATTCTGTAGACAGAGACAGTGAAGTTTGCAAAACTGGCCTGGAAAGTGCTTTTAACAGTAATTCTTATGTAAGAAAATAAGAGGAGCTGTAGCATGTTGACACCGGAGTGGGTCGCTTAGCGAGTGCTGTGGAAGCTCAGAGCGTACCGAAGCACGCCCTGTTCCCAGCACTCCTGGACATTAAGGCAGGAGATCACAAATTCAAGCCTCAGCTAGATCATTCAATGAGCCCTTGTCTTTAAAGAAACAAACAAACAAAAACACAGAAAAAGGATTGAGGCTGTAGCTCATTGTGAATGCTTTGGTGCAACATCCAGTACCCAAACCCAAAGCCAAACTGAACTAAACATCATTTAAAAGGTCTAAAAACCTTTTTCTAGTGTTTAATGTAAGACTACAAGCTTTGCTAGTCTGTGGCAGACTATCCCACCTTCTCAGAAGGCTAGGCAGACACTGGCAAGCTATGGGGATCTTGTGAGTTCTGCCCTGGCCTCACCACCCTCCCAGGAGTTCTGCTGACTAAGACCACTGCCCCCTCTTATACCGTAGCCTTGGTGAGCCCCCTGTTTCCCCACTGAGAGAACCTTACAGAGCTTCGGTCTGCCCCAGTCATCCTGGAGCCTTCCAAGATGAGCTGTGGCTCACCCTCTTCACCATGACAGAAGCCACACTGAACTTCACACACTGGGAGCTTTGGGAGCCCCCCCCCACTGTCTCGGGAGGCTTGTTGACCAGTGCCCCCATCCCCTCCCATCTCTGCTCAATCTGGGTGAACATTGGGAACTTCAAAAATGCCAGAACGAGGGCTCAAAAGGCAATCTCAGATCTCTAGCCCATGCAGAACAAGTCCAAGAGACAAAGACATGAAGAACTTGGAGGTCACATGCCTGAAATTTCTGATTGATATGGTAACACCTGAAGTAAAGAAATAACTGCATCAGGCAGTTGATATTAGTCAAAGAGAAAAACAACTGGTGGTGTGCACAGGCCAGACTCACCAGGTCCCCATAGCTGCCTGGTGTTCCCCTGCCTTCTGAGAAGGTGGGATAGGCCACCACAGCTCAGCAAAGCTTCTGGTCTCACATTAACTGCATCAGGCATAGAGTAAATCAGATTGGAGATAGTCTCTCAGGTAAAACAGGAAATGACAACAATTATGAAAGAATTGCTCAGCATATCTAAAGGCATAGATAAAAAAATTAGAAGAGAATAGAAAAATGATGGAAACATTGAATGAACAGTACAGGAAAAATTAAACTGCATGAAACAGATTCAAATAACTGCCCAGGAAGTTAAGAATTCCATTGAAAGCTGGCAGAACTGCTTGAATGAAACTGAAGATGGACTTTTAGACCTTGAAGATGGCACTGCAGCTAGAGAACTTGAAAGGAAAGCTCTCTTAAAAATAACAAGGAATTTTATATAGCCTTTCTTGTAGTGTGGATTTGTGGGAGTTTACTTTTCGTCTCAACATATTTATTCCTCCACGTTTTCTTCTGCTTTGGAATGTTCCATTGTAGGAATATACCACAATTGACTTGTCGCACTATTGATAGGCATTAATATTGTTTTTCTCTTTGACTAATATCAATAAAGATGCCGTGAATGTCCTTATCTATGTTCATTGATAAACAGCTTCTCTTGGGTGTGTAGCTAGTGATGAAAATGATACTTGATAAGAATATGTTTAGCTTTAGAAGATAGTTTCCGAAGTGATTGTACCACTTGATACTGTATTTGTAATATAAGAATTTCCCATTTTTTCTATAAACTTGGCAATATAATAAGATTGCTTTTTTATTGTAGCTATTTTGATGAATTTCAATTTTTGTTATTGTCTATTTATTTATTTAGTTTTTTTTTTTTTTTTTCTGGGGATTGAACCCAGGCCTTAGGCATGCCATGCAAGCACACTACCACCAAGTATATTCTCAGTGTTTTTAATTTTTTATTATTATTATTTTGAGGCTATTGCTCAGTCAGGCCTTGAGCTTGTGATCCTCTTGCTTTAAGCCACTTGGGTAGCAGGGATTATAGGCGGGCACTGTTGGGACCAGCTGTGGTAGTATTTCATTGTGGTTTTTATTTCTACTTCCTTGATTACTAGTGAGATTGAACACTTTCATGTTTGTTGGCAATTTAAATAGTTACTTTTGAGCCACATCTGTTCAGTACTGTGTAACGCAGTCACACATTGTTCCGCACCTGACTCTATCACTTACCTTGAAAGATTGCCAAGGACATGGCTTGGGTTCTGATATCCACCTCACCTCTCTCATGAATTAGCGTTTATTCCTCTGGGAAGTGGCCCCTGCCAGACTCCCCTTAGTGTCTTAATTTGTCCTCGATTCTCCATTGGATCCTGGATTAGCAGTGTTTTACTCTGTCATTAATTTCCCCAAGCCTTTAAGCACATGAAGAAACTATATCTGCATTTTCTAGCTAAACATCATGAGAGGGTTCATATTGCTTCCTTTACTGCAAGTGAAATTTCTTAAGCCATTTTTCTTTTAATCAAGTGACTTCCTTGTTTTAGTCTCAGTTTTAAATATTTACAGGAAAACATGTCATCAGTTATTCACTTTTAGAAAGACTTTAGGGGAATCCATTTGGAAGGGTGTTGGTGGTTTTGTCACAAATTATTCCTTGGTGCTCAACGAATTTCTTACAAAATGAGCTGTACTTGCATTTTTGGCTTCCATTTTCTGATGGTACTTCTTGATGTTATAGGGAAAAAATTAGGAGTGGAGCCTTTAAAATCATAGTGGAACTTTAAAGTCGTTTACATAGATAATAATAAAAGAAGTAAAAAGGAGTCACTATTCTACAGTAATGACTTAAGTATCAAAATGTGTGTCCCTTTCACAGAGTTGATATAAATTATGTGCAGAGTTAGATGGACATAGTTGTGTTCATACAGAGCTCACAGTAGATTACAGGGGCCTGTGGGAGTTGGAGGGAAGATGGCAGAGGAGAGAGCACCAGGAATCAGCCTCCCACAGGACAGACAGGTGCACTAGCAGAACCCGTCACAGGCCACTCTGGGAGTGCTTGGCTTGGGCTACTGCAGCGGTGAAGCTTGAGGATATTCTTCTGAGTGAAGTAAGACTACTGGAAGGACAAGTATTATATAATTCTTATTGTACAGTGCACCCAGAGTAGTCACATTTGTATAGACAGCAAGTAGCATGGTAGTGAGCAGGGATGGAGGAAAATGGTGCAGAGGAGGCAGGAAGGGTTGCTCAGTAGAGGTGCTCAGGATGAGAGGGAAACACTGCAGTGAGAACAATTGGTGCCGCCTAGCTGCATACTTCATTAGGGTTGAAATGGTGAATCTTATGCTATGGGTGTGTTAGTACAGTTAAATGCAAAGGAGGAGAATACAGTGCACTGGGAAATCTTTTATCAGCTCCTGTTCCACACATATATACATGAAGCCATATCTTGGATATGTTACAGCATGTAGCTCTTCAAAGAAATCCTAGAGTGGATTGTGTTCTTACAGTGAAGCCTACTTTGAAAATAGCAGCTGGGGCCTACTTTTTAATTTTCACATTTCAAGTTGACCTTTGAGTAGGACACATGGTCTTAATGTGACATTCAGCTCTTTCAGATAGTGGGGACTTACCAGTTTAATAAAGATAAATCCTTGATTATTTGTTTTTTTTTTTTTTAAACATTTATTTATTTATTTATTTAGAGAGAGAGAGAGTGTGTGTGTGT
>NDGM011202250.1:1345-13072 GCA_002564305.1 Octomys mimax | reverse complement strand
ACACACACACACACACACACACACACAAATAAATAAATAAAAAATTAAAAAAAAAAAAAGAAAAGTTGAGCAATCCTATCAGGGTGGTGCTCATCTATGAGTTTTCTAAGGAACATATGCCTAGCCATTCAATTTTATTAGGCAATGAATTCTTTGGATACATCATTTATTTGCAATGAAGTAATGAAGTGCAGCGACACTTGAAATCAGAATATATATATATATATATATATATATATATATATATATATCCATGACTGGCATTTCTATATGTTGACAGCAAGTTCCAGTGGTTCAGTAATTTGGGAGATAAAATAGCATTGCCCAAAGCTATAGATGGATTCATGCAGGAAGCAGATTCTGAAGGCATTCAGAATAGATAAAAGAGAAAATACAGTTATCAGTACCAGAAAATATAGTTGAACTTGAGACTCAAGAGTCAGGGAAAAGGTATTAAACTCAACATAGGCACAAATATTAGTGTGGATCTTCAGTGTGGAATCAAAAACACAGAAAGCAAGAAGGAAAAGTGTGAAATATGATGAAAATATATAATGGGGGATTAATTCTTTATAATATGATTATTGGAATAGGTACATTATCACTTATCTTCTAGCATATCCTCACTCCAAGGCATTTACTTAATCATTCTTGCCACTTTCAGAAGCAGTTCTGGTAGTCTTCTTTTTTGTTTTTAATCTTTTTCATTTATTTGGTACAGGGTCTCACTATATAGCTCAGATTTGTAGTGATCCTCCTATCTCAGCCTCCCCAGCACTGGGATTACAAGAATGCACCACCATGCCTAATTTCAGGTGCTATACCCCAGTCATGGTAGTTCTCTTTTATGATTATATCTTAGCTTCATTTTCCTCATTGCCTTGGTGCATAGAATTAATTCAAAATGTTTATTTTTCATGGTCATTTGTACTTTGAGAAAGAGCCACAAGTTGCATGGCACCAGGTCCAATGAAAAAGGCAGTTTAGGATGCATTGTAATAATTTTAGAAGTCTGCCTTTCAATTGCATGGCACATTTGATTGTAGTATTAACTAAAGAATATTCCAGAATTGCTTTAGAAAGCAGTAAGAACAGTGGAATAAGTAAGATAAAACTTGTAGTATTTTAAGGGTGGTCATTTCAAATGGATTGTAACTATAAATATATATTTCTATTTATTTGTACTTAATTTTTCTCAACAGGATCTTGCTGTGCAGTTCAGGCTGCCCTGGAACTCACTTTGTAGCTAGCGTTGGTCATAAAGCAATGATTCTCCTGTCTCAGCCACTTCAGGGCTGGAATTACAGATGTGCACCACCATGCCTGGCCCAAATATATGTATTTTAATTCAAATATTCTCCATATTTTCTATTTACCCTTGACAGTATGTTTTCTAAACCAATCTGGAAGCACAGCCAGATAAAAACCTATATCTCATCCAACTAAAAAATTTATCACCATAGTAATCTTTGTTTTTACATTTTTCACACTCACCTATACTCAATAAAATTCCCATGTTCTTATCATTTGTTCATCTTTCTTCTGTATAATCGCATCCTTGAAAACCATTTAAATAAGATGTCAGCACTGTGGAGAAGTGGTGCTATATTACTGGTGTCCTCTCTCCCCTGCTAGGAGACACTTAGCATCTCAGAATTCTTGTTTGTGCATCAGGCCATGGATTCTGATGACATCCAGGAGCTATGCACTCCAAACAACCTTCACAGTGCTTGATACCCTTTCCAAAACAAAGTAAACAGAAACATGCAGCCTTAACTGTATTTCCAAGTCTCTGAAAATCTTTCTACAGATGATAAAGTGAGGGGCCTAGTTATAGCTTTATTTGATTCTTACCTGATCCCCTTGGGCAAGTCCTTCGATTGAAAATAACTTGAAAAGAGGAGAAAGAAAAGGTAGTGCTTGAGAACTGTGCTTAATGATAATGCTTATGATTCTCTGAATCAATTGAACTATTGAATATCTCATGAAAGTTGTAAAATTAAAAGCCTGGTGAAAAGATAATTTAAGTCATAGAAATTTCCCCCATACCTTTTTCAGTCCATCAAAATAATGAGCTTCTATCCAGAGGGGATGGTTGATAATTTCACAAGATAAAAGGTTTTGCCATATTATGGCATTATCAAAAAAAAGTGGGAACAAAGTTCAGTGGTGATAAAGCAATAAAATATAGAGGAAAAGCATAAATAAGTATAATAAAAAAGGATTACACGCATCTATGTAGATCAAAAATCATCTGCCTGGTGCTGATGTTTGCATTATGCCAGCTGGAATTTCTAGACAAATTGCTGCATCTTTAAAGATTAAACTAATGCTCCCGACTGAATGAATGTAGTTAAATGCCAGTGAATAAGTTGGAGAAATACTTAGACTACGGAAATCAGACAGATGGCTTGGTAAATTAATCTATAAGTATCACAAGATAAGGTTACTCAATGACAGTAATAGAAGACTGTGGTCATTTGCAGGAATACCATTAAAAATGTGAGAGTAATGAAGATTGGGAGATAAGCATAGGGAAGCTGTTACATAATTTTCATTATAAAAACCACTTCTTGTACTATCACAGGTCTTTTGTTTTGTCTTTTAGAGTCAGAGTTTTACTAAGTTGTTCAGGTGGCCAAGAACTCACTTTGTATCCCAGGCTGACCCCAAAATCTCAGTGATCCTGGTGCCTCAGCCTCCCGAGGCTGGGATTAGAAGCGTGTAATGCCACCTCAGTTCTACTATGATCACTGTTCTTCATGGTCAAGCAATTGAAAGAAGAATGTTTAAATTCAGAATTATAACATCAAGCAGTGTGAAGTCCTAAATGATAAAGGCAATTAATTTTAAGTTTTTGCAAAGATACTATGTATGTACATGGGACTCCTTGTATTAATCATTTTTCTTTTTCTAAGACTTTTTGCAGTACTCTGGATTGAACCCAGAGCATTCTCACTGTATGAAAGCCCCAGCATTTTGATACAACATTTTTTGATGTTGCTCAGGAAGTACTTGAATTTGTGATCTTGTCCCATCTTCCCAATGGGCTAGTACTATATGCAGCTCATATTTTCCTTAGATATTAAATCAGAACAGTTTTTTTAAATTGATGACTGTAGTACAGAAGCAAAAGAGAAGATTAGCTAATGTATTTGTAAAGAAAAATCAGGCAGAATTAGTACATTTTATTGTTACTTGATTTTATGATAGAACAAATACATCTGAAAATTTAAAATTATACACCACACTTTGACATGTGTAACAGAGATATAGACAGAAAACTTGATTACATTTGCATTTAAGTCTTATACATTTTTTTGGGGGGTTAAATTTCTGTATTTTTCTTAGGGTCTTACTACTCAGCTCAGACTCATAGTGAAGCTCCTGTTTTCAGCTACTCCAGTTCTGAGATTACAGGCATGCACCATCATGCCCAGACTTGGGCCTCAGTCTCAGCGCATCCAGGGGCTGGGCTGGTGCAGCATGTGGTGCTGGGAAGTGAACCCCAGTCCCTGCGCTTGCCTAAGCAGGCGCTTAGTCCACTGAGCTCTCTCCACAACCCGTATTTAAGTCTTAGTGGAGCTTTCATCTTAAAATTGCTGAAATTTTGTGATCAGGATAGAGTCTGGGGGCGAGAGTGCTTGTTCCAGCTAGCTCATCTTAACTAACTTGACTCGCTGAAGGCTGCTGAAGGAGATTGCATCACAGGGCTTTTGCCTTCCTCAGTGATGAGCCCACTGGCGCTCATAGAAGAATGAGATGGCAGGAAGTGGGCCTCGCTGGAGCAGCTGGGTGACTGCAAATGCTGTGGGAAGACAGCGCTCCCTTTGGAAATCGCCCGTCTTCTTCCAGGCTGCTGAGCAATAAGCACACCCTCTTCCTGACATAGCCTCCCACCATGAGGATTCTATCTTGGAGCCAGAAACCGTGGCCTAAAACCTCTCCAAACAGACCCAAATTAAACTTCCCCTGCTTCAATCAGTTAAGTATTTTTTCCTAACAATAGGAATGCTGACAAATAGAGTGACTGTGATCCATTTCCTTTCTATAGCTTGATATTATTATCTAATACCATGGAAAAGATGAAATGTACGAAGGTATTTGTAATTAAGTTTACTGAAGAAAAGGTTCCTATGAGATGTTTTCTGTAAGAGTAGTATGAAGTGAGCCAATTAGGCAGGAAAAGAGAAGCACGAGTCCTATTGAAGTTAAAGGCGTAAAAATAGAATCTGAAATAGCAATTATGGATAATACAAGAGTGAACTGCTGATGAGAGTAAGGTGTTGTTGTGATTCAAGTGTTATTATAAAGCTACGGTCAGGAAGTTAGAGTAATAAGGCACTCTCCTCTCACTTGCCATATTATCTTCAACTCTGTCGAAAAGCCAGCGAGCAACTAGAATCATTTAAAAGGAAACTCCAAAGGAGGGCCTGGAAAGTCATGCTGATAGGAAGGTGAGAAAGCAAAGAGAGATTTAGTTCAACACAGAATTTGTAGTAATGGATATTGAAATGCAGGAAAAGTAGCCGAAACCAGAGATACAAGCAAAGTAGATGAACTGATAGATAAAAAAAGAGATGAGAAAATGAGCAAACCAAGACTGTGGTAAAAATAAGCAAACAAACAAAAAATGAGAATGTAGGATTTGTAAGAATCTGACTTTAGGGGGAAAAAAAAACTGTTACAAAGGAGTCTAGAGAGGAGGTTGGTGGTAGAATTTTAATTAATTAATTAATTAAAATATATTTGGTTGTTGTATGGTCTAACTATGCAGCTGGGACTCATAGTAATCCTCCTGCTTTCAGCCTCCCCAGCTCTGGGATGACAGGTATGCGGCCCTATGCTGGGATTCTGGCCAGCTCAGCCCATCCTGGGGGCAGGACTGGCATGGTTTGTGTTTCTTGGGATCAAACTGAAGTCCCTGTGCTTGCCTAAGTGTGTTTTAGCAGGTGCTTTAGTCCACTGAGCTATCTTGCTGGCCCTTGTGGTAGAATTTTAATGTTCAATAAAATATATGAAATAAATAGGTCCCAGATTTTGAAGACCTGGCATATATGGATGTGGTGTTTACCTGAGTTTGAGAAGAAGAAAATGGAATGTTGCATAACATCATCACTTAAAAATATTTTCAGGACCAGCCAGATAGCTCAGCAGATTAAAGTACCTGCTTAGGAAGGCACAGGGACTGGGATTCAATCCTGGGTGTGTGGTGCCAGCCCTGTTTCCAGGGTGTGCTAAGAGGGCAACTGAGATGGCATGGTGGCATATGACTATAATCCCAGCTCTTGGGAGGCTGAAAACAGAAGAATCACTATGAGTCTGATCTGTGTAGTGAGACCCTGTAGACATACTAAATACATTTATATATTCAAATATATACATTAAACATATATACTTTCTTTTTATTTATTTATTCTGATACAGTCTCAATATGCAGTCTAGACTCAAGTGATCCTCTTGTCTCTGTTTCCCCAGCTCTGGGATAAAAGATCTGCACCAGTACCCCCCGTTTCAGGGCCAGCATGGTCAGGGTTCCTGGGCTGGTATGGCATGCAGTAACAGGGACTGAACCCAGGTCCTGGCACTTGCCAGCCAGCCACTTAGACCACTGAGCTACATCTACAGTCCCATATAATATGATCTTTTGTTAACAACTGCCTTAACAATAGAAGTCAGAGCAATTATTTCTTCATTTGAGTATCACTTTAGACAGGCCTACAACCTTCGATTTTAGGCCTAAAGCCTATGGCTTTTTAACTGTAATATCGCTAAACCTTTCATATGTCAACTAATTAATAAAGTTTCCTATAGCTACTGACATGAGGATCACCAATTAGTATAATGAGGATATTGCAGAGGAGGCTTGGGAATGTGAAATAGCCATTATAGAGTAGTTTCTCATGTCTACCACATGGAATTAAATCTTGATAACATTTCCCAAGGAAATAATCAAGGTCTTAGAAATCTTTACTAATATATTACATTTTAATCAAACATTTATTTACTACAGTTTGAGCATCTCAAATCTGAAAAGCAAACCCTAAGCACTCCCACCTCTCAAACGTTTCTGTACATCCACAGGAAACTACAAGGAGATAACTCCACCCCTGACCTCATGTGATAGATTACAGTCAAATGTTAGTAGAATAAAAATATTCCATAAAATTACCTTCAGGCTATGTTTATAACATTTGCATGAAACATAATTGAATTCTATGCTTAGAGGTCTATGTTTCTCCTAAGATCATTGTATTTCATTCTATACATGCAACATTCCAAAATCAGGAACAAAAAATCTGAGATCCAAACATACCTGATCCTAAGCATTTCAGATAAGAAATACTGGCTCAGGCTTAAAGATACAAAAAAAAATAATAATAATAAAAGTTAGAATTCAATAAAAGTTACTAGAATAGCAGTTGTAGTGAAGGAAAGAAAATCTTTCAAAAACAGGCACATGCTTCACATTACAGGGCTATGTGAGAGGGATGCCTCCTGCTTCTCCAGTATAAAGGGTGCCCGATGAAGAAATGTGAACATCCAGCCATGGAGAAGACCATAGAAAAGTGAATGTTTGGAAAGAATCCCGATTTTAAGAAAGACTAGAATGTTGATGAGCCATTTAAAGTAAAGAAGAGGGGCCAGAGAGATGGCTCAGAGGAATAAGGGCTTCCCTGGCAAGAGCAAGGATCTGAGTTTAATCCCCAGTTCCACCAAAAGAAAAAAGAAAAAAAGTAAAGATGAATGCGAGATGGCAAAGCAGCAGAGTGAATCTGTCCCTGATGTGGGAAGCTCGGCTCAGGTGACAATAACTGATTAAAAAATGTCGTGCAGCAATGTATGGAAATTTAAGATGAGAAAGTATATATTCTTTGTGATTCTAAAACACTGAATCATGAAATTTATTATCCCTCCTCTCTCCACACTCCATTTCACATATCTTGAGTTAGTTAAGACTTGGCTTCATAGTGCAAAGATTTCTGTGTTGTTCTAAGTTAAAGGATATCTGAAAAATATGTGATTTAAAACTTTTCTACACTATCTTTTGTGAAAAAGATGAAGAGAATTCCTTTGTTTATGATACATATTGAAACTAATGGCTAATTAAAGAGATATACTCTTTGGAAAAAGTCTAATATCTATACAAAAGAAACATCTATAATTATGACAGAAAGGATAGGGATTAGGATAACTTCATGGAATTTAGTATCAGTTTGTAAATTTTTCTGTAATACTTCACTCAAAAAATCTACTTCATTTTAACAGTATGAATTCCAGAAATGTTTGAAGAAATAAAATTATTTTGTTAACCAGAAAATTATCTTATTTTTTATGGAAGTAATTAAATGAATTGGTCTCTGTGGTTTTGACATTCTTTCTCAGAAGCATTAGCCTTTAATACTTTGCTGCATAGGAAACACTTGTTCACAAGTTGTCTGTTAGTTTAAAAAAAAGTAGTCATGTTTTCCATCACTAAAGAAGGGATGAAAATACTTAAGAGACTATGGTTACATATACTTTTTTTTTTTGTATTCAGTATAGGGTTTACATATATGTCACTACACAGATCAGACTCCTGGTGATCCTCCTGTTTTCAACCTCCCAAGCACTGCGATCATAGGCACGAGCCACCATGGCCAGTCTCAGTCGCCATCTCAGTGTGCCCTGGGGGCGGGGCTGGCAAGGCACACTGGGGATCGAACCCCAGTCCCTCCCTGCATCTGCCTAAGCAGACATTTTAATCTGCTGAGCTATCTAGCTGATTCTCCTATACTTTTTTCAGCGTATTTTTCAAAATTTTTTCCCAGTGAATGATACTATTTAATTCTTCAAATCATTCCATTCAAGCTAATTTTTTTATACCAGTGTTATAGAACTTCCTGTTATCCTTGTTAGTTTCATTGAATATCTGATACATTCTTTGTAAAATCAAGTATATTGGTATAATTTGGATACAAATAATGAACACATTCATCAAGGGAATTTGTACCTGTTATAACCTGTGCAATTGATTCCAATTTTGTAACTCTGTATGTTTCCACTGTAACTTTATTAACAAGGACTATTTGGTATAAGTTGACAACTTAAATTCCATCTTGTAACAAGCTTTGTAACTTCTGTTTTGCAAAACCTTGATTTGTTTTGTAACCCCCCACCACCACCGCCCATGCCTTCCCTGAAGAATGTGGCTGTTTGTGCAAATAAGAAAGTGTTCCTCAGCATCCTGAGAGAAGATAAAAAATGTTCCTCAACATTCTGCAAAATGAGTTAGTGTCCTTCCTACGGAAACAAACAGAATGCCTGAAAATGGGTAAAACTGTCATCAGATGTCCTTCAGACTACCTACTCAAAAACAATGCTTAAGCCAAATAAAACATATTCCTGTAGGGTTTGCAAAACGTGACCTTGTCTATAGAAACAAAGAGTTAACCCTCAGTCATGACTAGCTCAAAATAAGCTTTGTGAAATACTCGCTCCTCCCCCTACTCTTGTGGTTTTTGCCTTTAAAAACTGTGCCTCACCTAGACTAAGCAAGCACCTACTTGGAGATGAGAGTACGTGCAGCCGCTGAGCTCAGCTAAATAAAGCGCTTCTAAGTTGAGTCCGGTTTTTGATTTTTGGGTTACAACAGTACCTGTCCATAATATATGTTGAGGGCTTACAAGAGAACTCAGTAGACGAAACACCTGCTCAGGCAAACACAGAGACCTGGGTTTGATCCCCTACACCACATGCAGTGCTGGTGAACCACTGGGGAAGCTGAAACAGGAGGGAGGATTACTATGACCTGGTAGTGAGACTCTGTACCTGATTCTTTTTTTTTTTTCTCTCATCCTTAATGAATGCTTGAAATCTAAAACCTTTTTAAACTGGTGAAAAAAGATGACTGGATTAGAAAGACAAAAATTTCTTCTTGTACATATTTAATTGGAGAAGAATATGAAATAAGTAAATATCTAAAGTATGTGACATGTTAGGGAATGTCAAAAGCAGTGAATTAAGTCAACAGAAATAGCAAGTAGTCATCTAGTAGAACCAGGAAAGTAATGAAAAACATAACTGTCATATAATCCAACAGTCCCATCACTGAGTATACATCCCAAACATAGTCACTCAATATGTAAAAGAGAGGGTGGTTTTATCTGTTTATTGTAGACTAATTCTCAGCACTCAAAAAAGGTAAATCAGGCAAATATCAAACCATGAGTAAATAAAAAGGGAGGAGTTTTGAGTCAGCATAAATGAAACTAGAGGGTATTTTGCAAAGTAAAATAAGCCAGGCATTCTACAATAAATATTGCATGATCTCAAGTGTTGGTATAATCTAAAAATGATGCCAGTACAGAAGTAGTCAGCATGTTTACAGTTACCTGTGACTAGCGGATGAAAGAAAATGGAGGGATATTTGTAAAAGGGTAACAAACTTCAGGTAGACAAGAGGAATTAACTCTGGAAATCCATTATAGAGCATGGAGACTATATGTAATAATGTGGTATGTAATTGTAATTTGCTGAAAGAGTAGATGTTAAATTTTTACATCTCACATGGGATACATATTTGGAGCAGTGACACATTAATTAATTTAATTCAATTATTGCACAATTATACATATATCAAGACATTACATCTTACATATGATAGATATTATCATGGGTACATAAAATATATGTATACATTTTTGTAAATGAAATAAACAAATATATGTATATTTAATACAAGTTTGAAGATGTCAAATTTATGGTCTGTATAATTGCATTCATATGCAGATATAAAAAATCAGTAAAGCAGAAGTAGACAGAATTTTGAGGAGTGTGCTTCATGGTTATTTTTCATGAAAGGGGAAGTGTTAAGGTTCTGTGTTAATTAATGGATAATAATACCTCGCAGCTTCTCATGAAGGTAAAAGACTTGGAAAAAGCAAACCTGAAAAGTTTCTCAAGTATGGTTGGGTAAGAGGGAAAATAATTGTGTTACATGAACCTACATTCTCTAGAGTCCAGCCCCAAATAGTTACGTTATTCTTGGGTTTTATTGTATAAAACAGCTCTCTCTTTCTTATTTTCACAATCACATGAGTAGTTCTCATTTCTTATTGCAGCCAAGCAGATATTGTAAAAATTAAATAGCTGAAACAAAAATCCAGTCATATACGAACAAGGAATTTAGTCCATTCTGAATCAATTATGGGGATTGTTTTCAATGGTGAGTGCTGAGGTTCAAAAGAAAAACAAAACAAATCAAAATTAAACCAGCTTGAGTTTGTTCATATACCCCCTTCTAATAATTTCTCTAAATGAATAAGTGGTGTTTGCAGAATTCTGACAGGGAAAAAACTCAAAGGAGTCACACAGGATGTTAGCTTTTAATTTTTTTTAGCTTAATATTTGGTACAGGTTCTCCTATGCAGCTTGGACTCACAGTCATCCTCATGTCTCAGCCTCCCCAGCCCTGGGATTACCGGAGTGCACCACCACGCCTGATTACAGTGGGTGGCTGGCCCCTGAGCAGCAAGGCATGCAGTACCAGGGATCAAACCCGGGTCCTTGCACTTGCTGGGCAGGATCTTACACTGCTGAGCTATCTTCCTGGCCCTGGATGCAGGTTTTTAAGTGTATGTCTCTTCTTCACTGCATCCACATAGCTATTCAGTACGAGAGGACAAGAAAATAGTATTGGAGAAAAGTCATAAATGTACAAATATTGTTGCTTGTGAAACTTGTTTTTCAAGAGAATAATAATGATAATAATAATAATCTCAAGTGACTTAGAGTAGAAACGTGTACTGTAGATTTGAATAGAGAAAAAGGAACGTTCTCTGGGAGGACTATGTGAAAGTCAATGTGCTGGTAAAATTTCTTCTTCTTTCCTTTCTTTTTCTTTTTCTTTTTCTTTTTCTTTTTCTTTCTTTCTTTTTTTTTTTTTTTGTACTTGGAATTGAACTCATAACCTGGTAAGGCTCTGCGATGCTGAGCTATATCACCAGAGAGACTGGCCATATTTAGTTGGGTTTCATTTAAATAACAAAAGAAGTAAGGGAAAAAGAGATAGATAGATGATAGATAGATAGATAGATAGATAGATAGATGATAGATAGATAGATAGACAAAAAATATAGATATAGATATAAATAGACTTTCTCTTGTTTTCGTATATTTTAGGGAAAGGTCTACGGGGTGTTCAGGGTCTCACTACTAGATTCAACTCAGAGTGATCTGCCTGTTTTCAGCCTCCTAAGACCTGGAATTACAGGTGTGCACCACCACGCCGAGTCTCAGTCTCTGTCTCAGCACACCTGGCACCTCTGGGGCGGAGTCAATACTGCAAAGCCCAGGGATGAAACACCCTACTCCTGTGCCTGCTTGCAGGCACTTTAATCCACTGAGTTATTTGGCTGGCCCTAGATATAGAGGGAGAGGTAGATATAAATACAGGATAGCTTAGAAAATTTTACTGCTGAGATCTGCTCGTCTATTGAAAGGAGCAGTTGACGCTCAAATCAGGCAAGTGTTTATTCTACTGAGCTATCTCCCAAGCCCCTTTTTTCTCAAATCTTATATGCTTATATATCTGGTAATCTATACAACTAATTTGAGGACAATATTATACACTATGACAACCACTGTTGAATTATTATTTTGTTCACTGAAATTCTATATCAATTCTCCTTCTCCTTCTTCTTCTTCTTCTTCTTCTTCTTCTTCTTCTTCTTCTTCTTCTTCTTC
>NDGM011202210.1:0-12310 GCA_002564305.1 Octomys mimax | reverse complement strand
AGAGAGAGAGAGAGAGAGAGAGACAGAGACAGAGACAGAGAGACAGAGAGACAGAGAGAGACACAGAGAGAGACAGAGAGAGACAGAAAGAGACAGAGAGAGACAGAGAGAGACAGAGAGAGAGGGGGGAGAGAGGAGCTCTATCATGGCTGACTAGAGGCAGTGGCACTCATGGGACACTTAGAAGATGCACTCAGGAGGGCTGGCCAGACAGCTCAACAGATTATAGCACTTGTTTAGGCAGATGCAGGGTCTGGGGGTTTGATGCCCCAGCATGCTGTGCTGGCCCTGCCCTCAGGGTGCACTGGGACAGTGATTTTGCCTGGGTGTGGTGGCACACACCTGTAACCCCAGCACTTGGGAGGCTTAACACAGGAGGATCACTATGAGTCCGATCTGTGTAGTGAGCCCTGTAGACCCTGTACTGAGTACATTAAACAAAGGAGATGCATTCAGGATGAGCAGATATGTGGAAATAAGGAACAAAAGAACCAAATAGGGGTGCCTGAAGAAGTCCACTGTGTGAATTCCAGCACCGGGGCATGGGGGGTGTTTAGGGTAGGCTCCCTGATGACCCCTGCACTGGCATCCTCCAGCACCAGTGCACACACAATGGGGATAGGGTCTCACCCTGGGAGGAGCAAGCTGTGTGCAGCAGCAGTGGCCAGCCTAGCCAGGACTGCCCAGCTCCCCTGCCCTTATCCCCTTCGTATTGGGAGAGGGATCTCAGTCACAAGATAACTGCGGATCACGACCCTAGAGAAACTGAAACTGAACTTGACTGAACTAGGACCGCAGGGGCCTTGGCAAGAAAAGAAACAAAGGCTCACAGGCCTACCTCAGGACCAGAACCAGGTACTGAGAGGTCTGTGGCCCAGTGCATCACAGACATGAGGAGTCTTTGCACACAGTACACTCGGGATGGTCCATCTCCCAGTTTCCCTTTGTCTATCTTTAATCTTTTAAACTATTTATACTTTGAGTTTCTCATCTGAGAGAATTTATGAAATATTTAAGCTCACATGTAGAATTTATTTCACTGAATATTATTATCTCAAATGTATCCATTTTCTTAAAAGTATCTCAAACCTATCCCTCGTTACAAGAGAGTAAATATCCCATGGGATAGTAAATGTACCTTTATGGGAACAATACCCCATGGTGTATAAAAACCACATTTTCTTTACTCATTCATATGTTGATAGACAAATAGGTTGCCTCGAGCTTTACCTATTATAGGTTGTATGGCTGTAAACATGGATGTGTTTGTATCACTGTGTAATGATGTCTTTAACCCTTTTGGGAAGATAACGCAGACAACGTTTGGGTGGAATGCAATTTCTAGTTGCAGTTCTTGTGAGGTATCTTCACACTTATTTTCATTATGTACCAATTTTCATTCTCAACAATAATATAGAAGGGGGCCTTTTCCTCTGCAACCTCGCCTACAATTTTATCATTTGATTTTTTGATCATAGCCATTCTTTCCCTCTGGAATCTTAATGTCACTTTAATTTGCATTTCTCTAGTGGCCAGTGATCTTGCCCTTTTCTTCATGTGTTTAATATCCATTGGGCTTCTTCTGAGAAGTGTCCACACATTCCAGTTGCCCACTTTCAAGTCTTTCATTTTGGGAAATCTGAATTTTTAGTCAATCCTAAGTTTCATATATTAATTACAAAAAAGAATATTTGCACTCAATTTTGCACACCCAAATTGAATAGCACACCTAGTATTACAAAGACTGGACAAATGATTTTAATCATTGGAGACTGATATCACTTCAGTTTGTCATACTGAGGAAAAAATGTTCACCTTCCTCTTCCCTAAAGGCATTGCTTCACATACAGTATCCCCAAAACTTACAATATGTTCAGAGCAGCACTGAATATAGGGGCATGTTTTTCCTGCCCAAAGGCAATGATAAAATTGTACCTATATACACCAAAACCAAATCTAAAATTTTGAGGAAAGCAAAATTTGGCAAGTAAGAAGCTCAAGTTATATGTAAAACAGGATTTGGAGCTGGGGAGATAGCTCAGTGGCATAAGTGCCTGCCTAGCAAGTGCAAGGTCTTGAGTTCAATACCCAATGTTGCATTCTGTGCCAGCCCCAGAACCCTGGGCAAGCTATGCTGATCCTAAAATCAGGTGTGGTGATGAACACCTGTAATCCCAGTGCTGAGGAGGCTGAGAAAGGAGGATCACTACAAGTCCAAGCTGCATAGCAAAACCTTGTTTCAAATAAATAAGAATTAAAAAATAGGGTTTAGTTTAAAGAATAACCTTTTGTTTTAAATGTAAGTCAAAGAGGTAGAAATAACAAATTTAAGGACCAGCATGCATTATGTAGAAGAATGAGATAAATGTTGCTGTTTTGACCTTTTGAATGTTTTTCGCATAATTTCATCCCTCTTACACTTAGCTTTCTCTACTTCATCTTCAGGTGAGTATGATAGAAAATGAATCATCAAAATATAAAACACGCAAACACTGTACAAGTACATTTTCTGCAAAGCTTGCCATAGCCCAAATCTTTCACAAATTAAATTTTAAAATGTTAAAAGGAATTCAACATTGAGAGACAGACATAAAGAAAGAGAAGAGAAGTGCCCTTCGGAATTTTGTGAGTCTGCTCTAATTGTACTATAATAACCTGATTTCCTTATTCATGATCCTATTCATTACAGTTAGCTTAAAAAATTCCTAGCTTTTGGACAAAACAAGTTAATAACGATACAAATGCAAATGTTTTCAAAGAAGCTCCTTTTTGTAAAATTTCCCTAAATTATTTCATGAGAGAAGGCCAAACGATTACCGTCAGGGAATGAGTTTGATGCCCCTAGACCCATCTGTTTTCAAAAGGGGGGAAAAAAATAACAAAATGCATCTCTATCAGAAGTCACTGATGCAGAAGTAAAGTCATTTCAAGCAGTAGGTATCATGATAGCTAATTAGGCTTTGGAGTTGCCATGGCCAAATGGACACAGACCAAAACACAGGATGGCTAGACGGTATCTGAAAAATAGCAGCAGAGGCACTACCTGCCATCTCTTCTTACAAAGTTATCAAAGAGCTCTTTGATTTTTGCAAGAAAAAACTCGACCAAAAAAAAACTTTTTTAAAAAAGGAAAAAAAAATGAATTTCTATGGCGTGTATTATCTATCTTTCTCCTTTCTTTGACTCCGCTGTCATTTTTACAGAAATTAACAACAGGCAAGCATGACATCTTGCCTTTTATTATTTATTTATTTATTTTTCTGACCACCTCAGCCCACTCTGAGGGAAGAGCTGGCGCAGCATGTGGTGCCGGGGATTGGACAGTGGTCCCCTGCACCAGGCACTTTAGACTGCTGATCTGTCTCGCCAGCTCCAAAATCTTGAACTTTAAATTAAATTGTGTGCTGTGGGAAATATTAACAACTCAAAGCAAAATTAAAATCAATATCAGAGCTAATTTTTAATCTATACTTTAATTAAATGTTCAGAGATTTTTAGGTGTTCACCTTCGTTTGCTTTCTTTAGCCTCAGTTGTCTTTGAAGAAAGGTATTATTGAACAGTAGGAAACTCTCAACATCAGAGAGTAGAAAGAGGAAAAAAAAATCTAATTTTAAAACTCAAAAGACAAAAAATATGTTACAGACACATAAGAATACAAAAATAACTACTGAGGGGATAACAACACGTTCCTTTCCTTCAGCATCATAAATAATGAATATTTCTCTCATGGATTGAAGACAAAGATTCAAGTCTATTTATTGAGTATTCCAGTGGTCAGCTAATATTTACCAATATAATCCGCTACTAGCTAAGAGAAAATCAAAGAGCAAGTACAGCTTAGACAAAAACACTTGCTTTATTATCTGTGTTGTCTCCTGTACTGCGACAGCAGTGCTCCGCAGATGTTTCAGGTTTGTTGTTATGCACAGCACAGACTTCTGCACAAACCAAAGCGTCTACTATTTTATATTTGCATTGATGTTTTTCTTTTTATTCTTTCATTGGAATGATATTTTTGTTATGTTATCTTAGCATTCATTGAGCACCCCCATGAGGGCATTGCATAGCTACCTGGTATAAAAAAAATGGCCCCAGTGCTACAGAAATTTGATTTTTTAAAATAGCAATACTCCCTTTACTCACATTAAATAGGTTATTAACTAAGAAATGTTTTATTTATTTTAGTCTTTCATGGTTACTTATCTTACAAATTAGATCATTTTTAAAAACTCCATTAAACTGTGATATCTCCATTCAGAAAATAGACCAAACAAAAGGTATTCTTTAGATAAAAAGCATGAAAGTCAGACATGGCATAATATTCATTTCCAGGGAGTGTAACTGCAGACAGAAATTCTACAAGTATGTAGCTAAGATTTGGAAGTTAGCATTTTTTGAGGAAATGTTTATCTTCCCAGGGCAACATAATTTTAAGGGAAAAAGAAAGACAATAACACATCAGAAAACAAATATCCCTGCAAACATTATCAGAAACACTTTTGCCATATAAGCCATAAAAAGCCACATTGTACATCAGAATCACAGCAGAGAATGTAATTGCATGATTGGATTTCACTTTGCTACTATTCACTAAAAAGTAGAACTTTCAGATAATTTCTGTCTCAGCCATCATTCATGTGATCAATGCGATAATTAAAAGCTGTAACTTCTGAATTTATTTCTATTCTATATAGAGGAGGCCAATTTCCATTTGTTTGAAATTTTAGAAAGAAATGTTTTGTACTTCCAGGCACTAGACTCTTGGATACTAATGACAAGAAGGTAAATGACCAAAAATTAATTTTAAAAGTTAAATGCCTTTTAAAAATATTCATATTATTTAACCAGAGTTTACCTGAATTAATTGCTAGATATAAGCAAATACTAAGTATAATATTAAATAAATATTGTATCTACCTTCATAGACTTATATGCCAGTAAGAAAGATATATATTATATTTAAAAAGAGACACATATGCACACACAGGAAGGAGGGAAGACACTAAGTACAGTGAGGAAGGAAAAAAGAACAAACATAAGACCTTGGAAGACTCTAGATCTATGTGTGTTATTCAGCTTTTCCTGGGCTCCCCCTACAACCTCCTCTACTTCAGTGGCTTGTTCACCTCCTTTCGCTCTGCACTCTTTAGGTTTACTTGGTTGTAATGTCTACTTTACTCTCAATTCACCAATCTCTTCAATTCCTGCTTCTCCTGCTTATATTCCTTGGTGCAGTCCTTCAATATCTTTCTGGCCAATGCATTAAATCTGTAATCTTCTGTGTTCTTGTTGCTTCAGTTAGCAAATTCTACTCAAGAGGATGCTATCCACCTTCCTTGATCTGTCTGTGAGACCTAACTGCCACTGGGTTCAAGTCACTGAAGGAAGCTCCTCATTCATGGAACTCAAATGGGTTTTCTAAAATCAGCTGCTAACCCTGGTGTATTTCATGTCTTCTCATCGTGTCTCAAAGTTTCCTCTGCCCATCTACCACTTCCTGCTTCATCCACCCACTGCTTCAAAGGAAATGAACACGCTGTCCCATATCATCATTTTGCAAATACTAAAACGTCAAACCTACCTAGTGGCATCTCTCTTGTACATTTTACTACTTTTTATTCTAAAATTGTGTTCTCTGGGCCAACCAGATAGCTCAGTGGACTAAAGTTCCTGCTTAGGCAGAGCCAAGGGACTAGGGCTGAATTCCCAGTGTGCCATGCTGGCCCCACCCCTGAAGTGCACTGAGACGGCGACTGTGAGACAGCATAGTGGTGTGCACTTGTGATCCCAGCACTCGGGAGGCTGTAAACAGGTTGATCACTATAAGTCCAATCTACTTAGTGAGACCCGGTAGACCCTGTACTAAATACATAAAGAAAGATAAAACAAAATAAAATAAATAAGATTGTGCCTTCTTCCTACTTAAGGTTAATTCTCTTTCACTTTTTCAAGAAAACTAGTGACTGAATTTTCTCTTGATTTTACCTTCTTCCACTGCAAAGATTCTTTTCTTTATACCCATTAAAAGAAAAAAAAAAAGAGAAATAGGTCAAGTTTACGTCTCCCTCCAATTGCAACTTCTGTCTCTAATTTCCCTGAGAATAATCTCATAAAGATTTGTTTCTGTTCATGATCTCCAGTTCCATACAAACTATTACCTAAGAAATTTTTTCCCTCCTTTGGTTTTCATGAATCAGTGTAACCCTTACCTTCCTCTCAAATCATAGGTAATGCTTTCCCTATCTTCTCTTTCTTTATTTTCTTTGTATCAGTTAAACTTTGATGGTTTACAGTTAATAAAGTGTTTTCCAGTTATCACACCATGCCCCTTCCCGAGACAATGACACTCACCGCCTTCTACACCCACACACACTTCTTAGACTTATATTTATTGTTTTGTATCAATTATATGGCTATATAAAACGTTCTTTATATTCAACTACCCAAAACTTAACTCAAGATTCCTTTCTCCCACTGGAATATCATATTAATAAATCTCTAACTATTCTTATACATTGAACAACACTATTTTCTATTTAACTACCTTTAATGGTCGAGGTTTTATGGAGAGATACAATCAATTAGATAGAGAGCTAGATAGATAGGAACACAGATTGAAGATTTATTCAAGAAAGGGTATCACAGGACTATGGTGAATGAGAAGTGCCATAGGAGACTGTGTGTAAAGAGTCAGGAGAGCTGTTGGGGAGACTCAGCCCAAGCTGGAAGCTGTCAGGGCCAGGGAAGCTGATGACGTTCATCTCAGACTATATCTGAAGAGCTGAAAACCCTCAGAGGAGACACTGGTAGAGTTTTGCTGTGCAAAGCCCAGAAAAGCTGAAGTTCTGATGCTGATGGGAAGAAGAGGAGGGATGTGTCAGCCCTGAGAAAGGTGGGGGACAGAACAGGCAGTGAGCAAAGGAGAGGAGAGGAAAGAGAGAAAACTTACCCTTTACCTCTTCATTCTATCTAGGCCCTCAGCTAATCCAAGGGGGCCCAACTACATTTGGTGAGGCTTTATTTTCCTTCCAGTGACAGGCTTTCCTCTAAATCCCCTCAGAACATACTGGTAACATTTCGCAGACCAACTCAGAAATAATGCTACATAAGTGCTGGCGAGACAGCTCAGTGGACTAAGCACCTGCTTAGGCAAGTGCAGGGATGGGGTTTGATCCCTGGTACCGCATGTGGTGCAAGTCCCACCCCTCGTGCACACTGGCAATGGAGTCCCAGTGTGGTGATGTGCACCTACAATCCCAGTGCTGGGGAGGCTGAATACAGGAGGATCTGGGAGTCTGATCTGCATAGTGAGTATATATATATATATATATATATATATATATATATATATATTTCACATAATCAAGTGAATAACTTTTAATCTAATCAGACTGGCACTTAAAATTAAGCATTTCAATGCTAAAAATAGATTTGTAGGATTTGCCTAACTTGAAAGCTTCCTAAATTCACTCTATTAACAACTCTTGCCAGATTAATCTTAGTATCCTGTGTCTATGTTTTCCATCTCTAAAACCAAGACTCTTGGCCAAAGTACCATTCCTCACTGCAAATTTTTTTAACAAGTTCATAGCCATTCAAAATACAAACACTTCACAATCTGCTATTCATATGTATGCAAAATCACATTTCAGACATCTAAATCTCAGTGTGTGTTGTCCATACAGGAAATACTTCAGAAGATTTTCTCAATACTAGTGGGAATAATCTCAGTATTGTTTCATATGGGCTCCATGATCCCATGTCGCAAGCTCCCACTTTCCCTTGGGTTTCATGTTACAAAAGGTTCCCACTATTCTCACTGTCTTACCTTGGCATTATTTAAGTCTCATACAGAAAATACAGTGAGTGAGTGAGTGCCCCCTTTACGAGCATTTGATTTGGGAACTGTCAAAATACAACATGGACCTCGCATGACAAGCATTCGTCGATGTGAACTGTGAAACTAGCTCATACATCTGCAGGACACTGTCCCAGCTGTGCTGCGTGCTGACTGCACGGTGTGATGGTGGACAGCGGCAAAGTGCTCATTTGGAGCCCAGGATGTTTGTGTGTAGCTTTGCCTTTATTAAGCCTTATGTTGCATATTTGTGTCAAATGTGTATAAGGCACACTTTGTCTGACTTAGCAATGAATCAGACTTACAAATGTTCTACCTGAATCATTTTAAATTGAGTCATTAATATAAAAGTGAAAAACTTGGGAAATAATTGTAACCATATAAAAGATTCACTACCACCACCTCGAGACACTCATGGTATTTATGGACTCATAAATACATTTGCATCATTTTGTGTCCGGAGCTCACACATGGAGATTCTAGTGGAGCTGACCCTCTAAATGAACATATTCTATTATTAATAAGTCACTTTTCTGCTATTTTTATTCCTTTTTTCAGTAATACATCAGGTAATACCGTGGTCTGAACACTGGGTCACTTACCAAAACTCATACATTGAAGCCGAATAGCCAATGTGATGGTGTTGAAGTGGGGCTGGCAAGAGGTGGTTAGATATTACAGTGCATGCACATGAATGAGATTAGAAATGTAGTGACCTTACTCTTAAAGGAACACTTGGAGGAGGCAAAATTGGTCCTTACCATACACTATGTCTACTAGTGTCTTGATCACTTAATTTGCATTTTCTAGAACTGTGATCAATATGTTTCTTCTGTTTATAGGTGGTCCAGTCTAAGGCGTTTTGTTATAGTGTCCCAAATGAACTCAGATAGGTAGGTGAAGTCATTCATAGTTTAGGAATAGCCATAGCCATATTAGAAGTTATTCATTGTCTAAATGAGAGATTTGGCTGATGAGATTGAAAACTGCATAGGCAATAAACATAGGAAAAGTGAACAGAGACAGAATAGGTAGGCTTGGGTTGTACATTTTTCGTCCTTTCTACAGGCTAACGCAAGAAATATGGGCAAATAGGAGATTAGAGGGTTGATCTCTAGTTGGAGTTTGACTCCTGTATCATGATAATGTTAAATATCAGCAGGTCTACACTACAGTCTTCAGTTACTCAAATGTAATGTAGGTGTCTTTGTGAAGATGACTAGACGTAATTAACACATACCAATACTTGACTTTAAGCAAAGAAGATTGTGCTTTACACCTACATGGGCTTGATCTATCAGTTGAGATAATTTAGGAGTAGATCTGAGATTTTGTCAAGGAGGAAGAAAATCTACCCGTGGAAAAGACTGACAACTCCTACTCAAGAATTTCAAATTGGCACTTTCGGAGAAAAACTTACCTGCTTTGCCAAAAACAGGATCTTCAATGACACAAGCCAGTCAAGTAGTCAGCCTCTCACTGTCTATATCCTGCTGGCTCTACTCCTCTGGCACAGCCCAAACTCATGTACACTGAAGAGAAGATTTCAAACGTCTAAAATAAGATGGTTTCTATCACAAAAGTAAGTGCAAAATATTTCAATACCTGAGTGGCCAGAAAACTTTCACCCTTGAACATACTTAAACTTTAATAAAAGAAAGATGATCCCTATTTAATAAAATATCTCAAGATTTATACTCTCTCTCTCTCACTCATATATATATATATATATATATATATATATATATATATATGTGAAAGAAAATAAACTAGAAAGGAAATGATCGAATGATCAATATAAGTTCATATCTTGCTATATTCAATCAGGGCAAAATATGTGACAATATAACAAGTGAGAAGAAACCACTGTCAGTTACGTGGATGAAAAGTTCTGTTTTAGAAAGCAACAAAGCTGGACCCAGAATGCAGAGGCAGACCTTTCAAGAAGACAGAACCGTTAATGTAAATTTTCTAGCAGGAAAATGGGTTTGACATGCTCTAGGTATCAAAGTGACAGAGAATATACGAGAGATCGAAGCTGAGACTGATTTTGGAGGCATGAATATGGTCTTTCAATACTTTACATCTGCAACACATCACCAAAGATTTGAGAGTCTCACTGAAAAGGTAACCAGCAAATTAATTAATTAATTAATTCATGTATTTTTTTAGTACAGGGTCTCATTACAGAGCTTAGACTCATACTGAGTTCTGTCCCAGCCTCACCAGTGCTGGGATTACAGACATATGCCACCACACCGGGTTTTGGTGGCCAGCTGGGAGTACCTGGGGTTCTGGGGTGGCATGGACTGTGGTACCAGGAATTGAACCTGCATCCTTGCACTTGCTAGGTAGGCACTTAGACTTCCAAGCTATCTCATCAGCCCCATAACCAGAAAATTTCCAAGACATCAACAAGATTGACATTTATACATGACCTTCTTCTGTAAGAATAAGAACTATTGGTATACCTCATTGATTCATAAAGGCATGAGTAAGGAGAGTAGAAGGTGTAGGGTCTATATTTATGTCTGTAATGTGTGAATAGAACTGAGTTTCAGCATTTCATATAGATTTCACAAATGTTTGATGGGAAGTGATTGTTATCTACCAGTGCGGTTAATGGTTTGGATAAAAATATGACAGATAATAGATTCTACAAGGGCACCAAATGGGTTTACAAGCAATAAAATAAGCCAAGCTGACTTATGGTTGTTATTGCCTAAGAGTGGATTTATTTCTAGTATTATGCTCAACCTTCATGCACAAGTATGTGAAATGGATCAATTAACTACTTCATAGAGATTTGTCTGTTTATAAAGAGTGCTGAATCAGATAACTACTCATTTACAGATTTCCTATGAAAGCTACATTCAAGCTGAAGAAAGTTTATTTCAGCAGATGCGTGTGTAACTCCTTTGCACTTACAGCCTTACGTGAAATGATAAAAGTGTGGCAGCATTTACTATGTTTTTCCCATTTTCCTGCTCTTGCTTTTGACTTTGTGACTGTAGGCAACAATTGATGAATGGATATAGTATCTGATAACAGTAGCATAAGAAAATAAGGCAAGCTAAAAGGATAGAGCAAAGCATTTTTCGTATTCACGTCTTATAATATACTTAGGATGTTGCCTTGCTCTTCCTGTGGACGTGGGTAGTTTCTTTGCAATTGGTTCTAGATTAATGGACTGTTCTGCTTTCAAAGAAAATATTTATAAAAATTATACTGAATTTCATGCATTGACGCATCATCTTTTTGGTAGGCATATCTAACGTGTATAATTTTTTTTATTTAAAGGCAGACAAATTTGAAAAAGACTAATTATTTTCTACCTTATCCCTTGATGATGTGGTATCAGTGATTGACTTCAGATGGTGAGAAAGTCTCTTTTAAAATACCACCATGAGGAAATGCCAGTTTAAAATGAAATCAATTCTGTAAGATTATGGCTTGCACATAGAAAGAGACTCTGCTTGGGCTGCTGTAAGAGTAATCATAACTTGTACAAGTCAAACCACACAATTTAAAAAAGGAAACACTCACTACATGGAAAGTCTATGATAAGCAATAACCAAAGTGCTGTAATACTTAAAAAATAACAAAACAATTAATTTTTTTTCTTATCATGAATGATTATGAGAGACTCACAAGAGCAATGGGCACCTGCCCAAATTCCTGGCTATGTTTTGATTTTGTCCCACCTCTGTCAGTTTTTTTCTGTGTGACCTCAAGTATGTCATTTAATTTCTCTTCAAAATAGTTAACTTCTCTATGAAACAAAGTGTTTGGAGTTGATGACATTCAAAGTTCTTTCCTGTTAAGCTTTCATGGGTTATTGCTATTTCCTAAAAAAAAAAAAACAAACAAAAAACAAAACCTCAAAATGCAGATTAACTTACTTAAAGAGATAACTCTTTTGCTTAGAAGCATATTGGTGTTAGTCTGCTCAAGCTGCCATAAAAATACCACAAACTGAGTGGCTCAAACATACAGTTATGACTCACAGCTCTGAAGGAAAATTTCGTAAGGTCATTGTGTCCACAGGCTCATTTTGTGAGGTTTCTCTTTGGCTTGCGAATGATTACCTCATCATCGTTTGCTCTTAACAGCCTTTTCTCTATGCACACATCCCTGGAGTTTCTTGTAAGGATATTAGAAAACGATCCTACTATTCTGTTCCAATCTGACCCTAATTACTTTATAAAGACCCTATCTTAAAATATAATCACATTGGGTTTGTGGACTCAACATCTGAATTGTGGGTGACACTGACGAGTCCATTAACAATGTTCTTAAAATAGTAAGGACATAAGGAGAAAGGGAACAAGAATTTTAAGCTTTTATAAACTGGATCTGAGAAACAAAATATAATCCCATCTTTATGTTTCCACTGCATAATCCCATGTTTATATATACACACAAATGTTTGTATATATTTTCTTTGTATA
>NDGM011202209.1:0-10100 GCA_002564305.1 Octomys mimax | reverse complement strand
CAGGGATTGAACTCAGACCCTTGTGCTTGCCAGGGAAGCACTTATTCCATGGAGCCATCTCCCTGGCCCTCAAGTCATCACTTGAGACAGTTGACCAGAGATTTGCTCACATAACCAGCTTGTCCTGGCTGGCCACAGACTGTCCAGTGTTAAAATTGAAAATTTAGCATTCTAAGAATGATCCTTCAGGCTCAGGCAAACAGCATGATTAGCCATCCTAGAGAGGAAATATAGTCAGTGACTAAAAACCAAGATTTATAAATGAGGGGAGAAAGAGAATCTAAGAATAGTGGTTCTTGTTTGCATTTGGCAAATGTGTGTCTGTGCGTGTGTGCATGTGTGTGCGTGCATGTGTGTGTTTGGGCAGAGGGTGGAGGTGGTAAACTGGTTAGTTAGCAACTTGTAAAGAGGCCAGGCTGTGCATCCTGTCCTTCAGTAGAGCAGGGAGGCGTGCTACAGAAACAGTTTCATTGTCTAGGGTTCTTGCAGAAAACCTTGGGTCTGGCTGCATGGCCCGCGTAGTGGCTGCTGTGTTGGTCCTAAATATAACTACATGGTTTTATTCTCCTGTAGTTCCCAGAGGTTTGGGTTTTCAGAAGAAAGTTTTGTACGAGAGGGAGGTAGGAGCTAGGAAGCGGGACTCGTCATTCTTGGCTTAGATCACTCAAATCCATCCTTTCTTTTCTTTTTTTTTTCTTTCATTTTAATTGGCAAATTATAGTTGTATATATTCATGGAGTACAAAGTGGTGTTATGATTTTTTTATTACAAGGAGATGATTAAATCAAGCTAATTAACATATTCATCTTCTCAAATTTTTAGCATTTTTGTGATCAAACATTTGAAATTTACTGTTAGTAAAATTTAAATGCACAGTAGTTAATTATTAGCTATATTCATCATGCTGTGCAATTGATCTGAGAAAAGAAACAAAGGAAAGGAAAACAAAATAAACCTCAAACTTCTACGTTGATGAGATTTTATAACTGTTCTCTACAAGCACATCCTTCTCTTTCCATTCCCCAGTCTCGAGGAACAGCCTTTTTACTCTGCTTCAATAAGTGCAATTTTTGTAGATTCTACATATGATTAAGAGTAGATAGTATTAGCTTTTGTGGGCTTGACTTATTTCACTTTATATATGGGTCTCTAATTCCATATATATGATCAAAGGACAGAATTTCTTCCTGTTTAAAGACTGAATAACATTCCATTGTGAGTGTACCCTCCATTTTCCTATCATTCATCCTTTGATGGACACTTAGGTTGACCCCATAACTTGGTACAGGTAATAGTGCTGCAGCAACAGGGACACACAGGCAGCTCTTCACCATGCAGCTCCTTGTTTTCATTTTTTACTTGTTAACTCCTTTGCTTTGTGTATTTGTTTGTATTTTACATTGACTTATTCTTTTACTTCTCATTCTGTCTCCCCTCATTGCTGCATGTTTTTTCTCTGTGTTCAGAGCCGTGCTGGGTCTTTGGGGGCAACAAGTCACTGTAGCTAGGCTTAAAGAGGCCTCTTGGAGGAGCCTGGAACCGGGTTGTGGAGTCAGAACTGGTCATGGATTTACCTCCTTTTCACTTCCCAGCATCTTTCATGAAGTGGGGAATGGGGTCCACCTGTCCAGTCCCACTCCTGCTTGAGGAATGGGAAATGTGTCTCTTGTTCCTCAGTAGTATCGAGACCTGAGCATGAGACCTAAATAGCTCAGAGGATTTAATCATTCACCAAGCAGCTTTGTCTAAGAGCAGAAATAAGAGCTGACATAGGGTCTCTGCATGGGTAAATATAATTAGCCTGGCTATCATGTGTCAAATCCTCCCTATGCCCCTATGCCCCCGCACTCAGACAGCTCCGGGAACTTCGCTTTTGGTGACTCTCAAGACCGAGAACCTTTTCCAGGGCAAAGTAATTTGATTTATCTCAGAAACAAGCTGCCGTTACAAGGCTGGGTTTACAATTTCAATATGCACAGATTAATTTACATGCAGAGCTAATTAGGCAACTGTAACACCCACTAATTGATTATTACATGAAAAAGAGCACATTAATTTGGAGAAATACACTCTATAAGGTTGTACAATATTTGCAAACTTAATTGCCAAGTGGAAATTCCTCTTCTAGTGGTTAATAAATTTAACCAATTAACCTTTGCTGGAATGGTCTTTCATTCCTGAAGTCCGGCAGTGCTCTTAGGGGTTGCTTGGGCAGAGTCAGAAAGGACAACAGCCATGCCTGCCTTCTACACTTAGCACAGGCCTGGCCATAGTATGAACTCAGAACAAATACTTGTACACAATCTAAAATCTACTATGCTTATTTCCTGCTTATTTCTATTAAAAGAATTTTGCTAGATGACACTTTTTACTAGAATAGTAGTATTGTCCTTGTTTTTAAAAGCCTAATGGCATTCATAGAAGCTTCGTAACCATCCAAAATCACAAAGCTAGCAAGAGGTGGAGTGGGGTTGTGACCCCATGCTTAATGCTTTGTCTCTATATCTAATCCATTCATTTATTGATTTCCCTTGTGGGCTCTGTTCTGTGTCCCAGGAAACAAGCTGGTTAGCAGTATTTGTAGAACAAGTATTTGTTATGAGATGGGCCCAAATGGCCTCTATTTCAAAAGGTCACCTCCACCGGTTTACCATAGTGCTGGACTCCCACCTCACAGAGTCATTCCTGCGATCTGGGTGTGGGGTAGGCGGCAGGATCTTTGTCTGTCCTGTGCTAAATGTAAACATCATCTATGTCTTGCAGGAATTGTTACCTTAGCACATATTCATTTTTAAATGGTGTCACAGAGTACAGGCACCTAAGGCTATAGGCATGGAACAGATACATTTTGACAAGTAAGACAGATAACATAATAGTCTGGGTTAGTGGCCCAGGCAGGAAAGGTCTCAATGGATAGAGTGGGGATCCTGAGTTGCTAGGGCAATACTAAAGCACCGGAACATGCACAATGTAAAGCAAAAAGGGTAGCAACTATGGACAAAAAGATAGGGGATGCATGTATTGCTGTGCACCAAATATAGGACGTACAAAAAAGATTGTGCATAACTTCCAAGACTTCTGTCTTCATATCTTCTGTTTCCTTATCTAACCCCATCTTTCCAAGCACATGAGCCTTACATGAGCCCGCACACTCAAAGCTCTTAGGTGCTCAGGGGCTGGCTGACACCCAGTGGCTGACTCTACTTTCATCTGGGTACTTTATCCCCCAACACTAGATGGAGAGGTGAGAGGCCGACATTCTAGTTTCAGGTCAGCTGCAAGGGCATTATGGGGCTTTAGCCAATACTCTTTTCCTCAGACCTCAGTTTTCTACTCTGAAAGATGATGTACAGTTTATTCATGTATTGATTTGCTCAGTGATTAAATCTTGAGAGCTGATAGTGTGCTGGGTACAGTGGTAGGCACTGAGGCTAAAGCTTGAGAAACACGGCCCATGCTGCCAGGGAGCTGATGCTATAGCAGAGGAAGCAAACAAAACACCAGTAAATGGGATGATTTCACATGGCAATAAGTTCTGTAAAGACAAGCAAGAGAATCTGTATTCATCGTCTTTTATATTTTTCCTCCACAGAATGCAAAGAACATAGCTTAAGGAACAACGGGCAAAGGATGGATATTTATTGGCAAGATTAATTTAAGGAAGAATGGAATGCGTAAACCTCAGAAAATCATAAAACCAGACTCTCAGAACCCTGAAGTCGACTTCCATGGATCCTCTGTTCTAGAAGGCTTCTAACTGCCTCACCATTTTTGCTTCTCTGACCTTCGGCTTTAGACTTTTTTTGTCCTTATGGATTCTGTTTCCCATTCCAAGTAGTAAAAAAATGTGATTAAAGGTCACATATTTTAGCCTTCCAGAAAAACCTGTTGGCTCCTTCTCAGTTCTTATAATTGATCCTCTTGGCTGGGATTCTGATTGATCAGTCCAAGCTTTTATTGGCTTATCTTGGGTCAGGTGTTCTGTGTTTCAATCAACAGTAGGTTGAGCAGTGTGTATCCCATTGTGCAGACAAGGCTGCTGGAACCAGGGGAACAGAAGGCAGAAGGACTAGTTCCCAGAGAGTAAAGCTGAGAGTAGCCAACCCAACAGAAGTTCACCACGCCGGTGAATCAGCCTCCTGGTGTCCAGTTGGCTTTGGGAGTTGAAGTAACTACATAGGAAAGGTAGTGGTGAAGTACGCTGGACATGGTTCTGGATATAGAATCTGAAGACTTGAGTATTGGGGTCAGTTCCACCACTGACCTGATGTGTAGGCTTGGATAAATAATTTACCCCTAGTGAGCCTCAGATTCGTCTAATGGGAAAGCAGGGTAATAAATACTAGCATTATTGTGAGATTCAAATAAAAGTAAGAATAAGAAAGAGCTTAGAAAATTCTCTAGCAAGTGTCAGTATTTGGAGCTTTTAGAGAATACATGTCATAGAAATGAGAGGAAGGGAATTTCTGGAGAACCCTCCAGAATCCTTTCTCCTGGTAGAGGCCAGCTCTGCTCACCTCCACTGTCTTGGGCCATGGCGTACCCTGGATCCTGTTTCTGGAGGAAGCCATAGAGCAGCTTCTGCAGACTTTCCTTTCCTCTGGTAATCAGAGCCTCAGCACCACCCATCAAGCCCATGTTAAATGCAAGCCTCAACTATCATGTCTAAGTCGCAGCTTTTAAACACAAATACCATTCCTAGTATTTGTGTTTAATTTTGTTTTGGGCTTCAAAACTATCTTACCCAGAGTTTAAAAAACTGGATAGATCAGCAGTGAAAGCCAACCCAAACTCAACAGGAATTCAGACTCTCCAGAAGGAGGCAGCATGGCTGTGGATATGCAGTGGGGCTTTCTCCCTCCTTCCCTGCTGCTCCGCATCCCAGTTTCTTGTCTGATTCACTACTGGGGCATCTGCACTTGTGTTTGCAACCTGCGTAGGTCACTCCCAGAATGCTAGCTGTCGGCAGGTTTATAATTCCGCAAGCACAGGCTGGTAGATGGAAATGTCTCCCCTCACACAGCAGGATGTAAGTTTCCTTCGTATATGTGGAGCCAAGCTGTTTGGTGCAATCATCTGAATGAGGTTCACAGCCCCCCACCAGCTCGCCCCAGCTCCTCACAAGGGAATTACAACTTCCTCTCTGTGGGGGACCCTGATAAGCCAGAAACCTGGAAGTTATTTCCAACTCCCTTCCTCAACCCCAAGCTCCATAGAGTCTTCTCTTGAGTATTTGTCCCTTTCTCTTCATCTCCAGTGCAGCCACTCTGTCCAGACCACCAGGGTCTCTTGTCTACATTACTTTGTCACTCTCCTAACTCATTTCTTTGCTTTAATCACTCTGCTCTCAAATTTGATCTTGTCACTTTCTCACTTACATCCCTTTGTGCAAGCCACTGCCTACATATTAGAATGGCTGACATAAAAAATACATCCATGTGCTGATCAGTATGCAGAGCAGCTGGAGCTCTCCTACATCATCGGTGAGATGCAAAACGATACAGCCATTCTGGGTGGCAGTTTCGCAGATTCTTGAAAAGTTCAAAGACACGTAACACATGACCCAGAAACCCAACTTCTGGCTATTTTTCTTAGACAAATGAAAACTGAAGTTCATAATAGACTTGTAGACAAGTGTTCATAGCAACTGTCTTTATAATTGCTCAAAGCAACAAAAACCAAAATGGCTTGGAGTAAGTGCCTATAGTGGAAACTGCACAGCAGTAAAAAGACTTACCTACTGGTAGAGGCACATACTGGGATACATTTTGAAAGTTTTATGTTGAGTGAAAGATGTCAGTTTCATAAGGTTGCATGGTATTGGTAACCATTCTTAGGACATTTGCAGAAAGGCAAAATATAGGTGTGGAGAGCAGATTAATGAGTCCCAGAGGTTAGGGTTGGGGGTTGAATATGATTATAAGGGAGTTTTTGAGGTTACAAATCTGTTCTGTATGCTAATTATGGTTTTTATATGAATTTTTGTATATGTTAAAATTCTCAGAACTGTATAATAGAAAAAGTCAATTTTACTATATGACAATTTAAAAATAAAGTAAAATTTATTGTTTGGACAAAAATTTTAAAAATTTGGAATGGTGCTAGGGCTTCTCTGGTCTAGCCTCTGTCTTTCGTCCCTCTCTGGCCTAGCCTCTGTCCTTGATCTTTTTGCACTAGAATACCAAAACACTTGCAGCACCCTGAACACACCACATAGCCTTGCTTTTGTGTCGAGCCTTCTGCCTCACTGATGTGTAGAACTATGCTTCCTTCAAAGATTTATCTAGAACTAGACTCCTCTGCACAGCTATCTTTCTGAATTTTCACCACTGGCTGCTTTAAGCACATTTTCTGTGCTTTGCCTGAATCTTGTCAATTCTTTTACTACTGTGTCTATACCTCATGCTAATGATCGGTTGCTAGCTTTGCTGTGCAGCGTGTGGGTTTTCATGCTTTGTCCTGACCCCTTCTCTGACTTTGTGGGGCCAGCGTGTTCCATCCCCCAGCAGAGTTCAGAAGCACATGGTTGGGAATGGCCCTTAACCACATGTAGTAGGAGCAGGTAGGTAAATGCTCTGCTGGTAGGCAGTTGAGAGTGGTGGACTGGAGAGGTCTCATAGAGAACTGGTTGCCATAGCAGCAGTTGTGATAACATGTGATTATCTGTCTCTTCCTCCTTTCTGAGCCACCCCTATGCTTTCTGGGATCTTCTCTCAAATACACTACTTGCACCTAAGTCCTTGTCTTAGGCTCCAGTTTTAAGGGAAGTCATAATATAACACATCTTCCTCTCTATAGTGGTTGAGACAGGTGGTAGGTCTGGAAAGATCTACAAGAGGCATTTTCCCAGCCAGACTCTCAAAGTCAAGAGACTATGTGTCTGCCTGTTTCTGTTTCTAGCGACCTTGGAAAAGTTAGGTTCTCCAGAAGTCAATCCTAAAATGGATTGAAATACAAAATAGTCTATGTCCATACCACTCTGAATGCACCTGATCTTATCTGATTTTGGAAGCTAAGCAGGGTTGGGCCTGGTTAGCACTTGGATGGGAGAAGTACAAAATATCTACTAGATCAATCCTTATGACAGGAAGTGGAAGAAAACACAGTTGAGAAGAAATGGCAACAGAAGCCTGGGGTAGGATTGGCTAGCTTGATTCAAGAGGCGGACATACGATCTCTCAGACTTGCCCTGGATCAATCAGAAATGGCAGGGCATGTATGTCTTCCATCTCATTCAGCCCAATCAGCCAGATGAGCTGCCACAAAGGGTGAGACCTTGGTCATGATGGCCCTGTGGCTCCACAGACCCTGAAGGAACTGCTTGCAGGCAAAAGAATGCTGCATATTGACTTTAGGACATGAAAAGAAATGCTTGTATACTCCCACTAAGTGCTATCAATGAGCAGGGTATCTCATGCTAAGGTGGTGTCCTGGGGTACAGTCACTAATTAACTCCAGTTGACTGATGCCCAATGACTAGATTATTGCCCAAACTCAAGAGACACTGGAAATACTGAGTTTTCCACAAAATTTCGGATTCTTAAACCATCACATAGTTATCCAAGGATAACACATTTGAATGGCTCTGGGATGTGGCTTTTGATCTAAAGTTTTCCTGAACAGGCTAGGTGTTATCTTACACAGCTTGAGAGCTCTTGAGATACAAGGCTGGACAGAGCCTTGGAAGGAACAGAAACGTCTGGGGTATTTTCCTGGCCATCACAATTCTCAGGTGTTTCTAATTGATACCTGTGGTTAGAGCCTATCCTTTGGCAGCTTGATTTTGGATATGAACAATCTTGGATGGGGAAGGCGACCCCCGTTGGGCTACTGAATGTTTGAGTTCTAAGACTCAGGGATTGGTGGCCTGTGCTAAGTGAGGCTACACCTGCTCCTGCATACCTTACTTACTTCTTCCCTAGGGCTTGGAGTGCTGGGATTGTAGGTGTTTGAGGTAGCATGGCAGGTTCTGTCCACTCAATCTTGCTAACCTAGCAGGCCAAGTTTTTAATGCCATGGTGTTAGGATGCTAGCAGATGATTTCCACACTGAGTATGGCCAGATAGATCTCTCCTTGGTGGGAGGGAGAAGAGGGACCTCTGGGACTCAGGGAGAAATAAATGTATGACAGTTCTCAATGAAACCCAGCAGTGCCCTGTGGCCAGGAGCCTCAGAGGCCACAGGGAACACCACAGGCTGAAGAGTCTTGGTGCATCCTGGCCAGGGGCTTGTGCCACGAAGCTGGTCTTCTTTGTCTTTTCCACTCCCTCTTAGAAAAGACTGATGAGTTCCCTGGCCAGGAGCTCTTGGACAAGGCCAGGGTAAATCTTCCTCCTGTGCCTGCCGGAGTAAATGTGCAAGTAATCCTGGTTATTTCTGAAAGATCATCTTGGATAGTAGATACAGTTTCTGGAAACCAGTTTGTATCAACTATTGCCATGACTTTTATAGTTGGGGTCACACAAAGATGTGTCAGAGCTTTGTTGAAGCTCTAGACTTCCGAGTTTGTATATTGCTGAGAAGAGAGATTGATGTCCCTTGAAAAGTCCTTTTGTGGAGTATCTTGTGCCATCAGGATGAAAGAGACAAAAAGTGATATGTACTGTAATATTTACTCATTACTTCCTAAGAACCTAACCCAATATACAGTGCTTTGAAACACTAGTCATTATATTTGCTAATGCTTCTGTGGGTCACCAGATTAGTACGGGGTCTGTGGACGTAGTCACCAGGGGCTTGACTGGGGCTGAAAGGTCTGAGATGCTTTGTCTTGCTTCTGCTTAGGCAATTCTTACTGATGTCTCATTAACAAGAGCAATCCACATGCCAAGTCCAGGTTCAATGTGCAAAGGGCCTTATAAGGTCAATAATACTGTAGAGAAACATGATTCATTGGGAAAATCTACCCCTAGTATGCTCAAGAGGAAGTAGGGTACAATCCTTTCCTTTCCTTTCCTGCCCTGCCCTGCCCTGCCCTGCCCTTCCCTGCCCTTCCCTTCCCTTCCCTTCCCTTCCCTTCCCTTCCCTTCCCTTCTCTTCCCTTCCTTCCCCTCCCCTCCCTTCCCATTTCTTTCCCTTTTCTTTCTCCTTCCTTCCTTCCTTCTTTCCTTCCTTCCTTCCTTCTTTCCTTTTTCTTGCATAGTCAACACATATTTATTGACTATCAACTTGATGCTAGGTACTAAAGGACAAGGAAATTTTATAAAGGACCAAACATCCTAAAACATCCTAAGCCTCATGACATAATTGAGGGGAGCCAGTAAATACACAAAATGAACAAAATGTTTTTAGATAAAGGACAATAGAAGAAGATATAGCTGGAGGGAGGAGAGAGTTCAGGGTTCTTGGCTATGGCATTGGATAAAAGAAGCCAGCAGAGCACCACATTAGCAAAAGAGAAGGCCCTGGGTGTCCTGATACTTTTGGGCCATGCAAATGAATGCCTGGCCTAGAAAGAGTTGAGAGTGCTTCTACAAAGAGGCCAAGGGCACATGTTCCAGGTGTTGTGAGGGGATCCTGTGTCACCCGAGGCCAAGTTGAAGCTGAACCTGGCTCTATGAACACCTAGATGGAATCTACACTTACCAAGAGAACTAACCTGAACGAGGCTCTCCCCAACACCCATGAATCAGCAGACCCGAGAGGGAGCAAACATCTATCCTCACTCTTTCCAACTGGAAGAGCCAGCGGCATCCAGAAGAGGATGGAAAAAGAGATGTCTCAGAACTAGACCTTGTTCTCCTGTGTACGGCTTGGCAGTGGCTGGGACAGTGAGCTAGGAGAACTTTGGATAAAGTTTGAGATAAAAGGAAAAAAATCATTTATAGAAGTAAACTTACATTGCTGAAATACTAGTATTTGAGAAACTGGAAGTGGGTGAAAAATCATTTAATCAAACCAAAGAACCCTCTGATTTTAGAATGGGAGGGGTTCCACTACTCCCACATGCCTGTCACCACTGAGTGGCACCCCATTACTCCTCTGTGAAGCTTGCCACTTTCTGTGTGCATGGGATCTCATCTCTCTTTGCTTCTTTTTTTTATTTATTTTTTTTTAATTTTTATCTTTTTTTATTTTTAAGATATATTTTAATTTTTTTT
>NDGM011202168.1:288-18635 GCA_002564305.1 Octomys mimax | reverse complement strand
TGCTTTAGCTAAGCTTCTTCTAAGTAGGTGCTTTAGACCACTGAGCCATCTCACCAGCCCAAATAAGCAGATCTTAAAATTGGTAAATACTTCAACTTAAAACTAATCTCATTGTCCATATTGCTTTAATTTGGCTCCATGATACACTAGGTATTCATCTCAGACTCCAGAAGGGGTATTTGGGAGTCTCTGGGTTAAAGTATACAGCAAAAGCAACACTTCCACATGCACTAACAATCCAGCACCTCATCCTCCAGTTGTTTAACTGAAAAAGAAAGCAAAGTCTGCCAAGTGGCAAAATGGAAGCGAGGCCGTCAGTACCAAGATGCATAAAAACTAACTTTTCAGTTTTCCCTAAAATGAGTCTAGGCTTTCCCAGGATGCACACTCCCATGGAACAGGATTTTTACTTGCCCAAAATCATCTTATTGGGATCAAGATTTCAAAATTTAACATTTCACTTTTCTCTGTCAGTGTGGAGACTTAGCGTAGTTCTTAAAATCATGAATTTCCCCAAATTTCTGGAAAATAAATGGATTAAAAATTTTGCTTACTTTACCTAAGAAATTTAAAGCCTTTTGCATTAGGAAATCACAGAGGAAAATGCCTACTAGGAAGCTTTGATTTCTATATTAAAACCACAGTCTTTTTTGTTATGTTTAATGTTTATTTTAAAGAGAAAACAAAAAATGATAAACTTTCAAAATAAGATAGGAAATTAACAATAGTTATTGATATCTTCAAATAGTTGCTCATGTTACCAGATATAGGCACGTAAGATTGGTCAAGCAATATAAATAGTAGCTCTCAATGAACTAAGAGCAATTAATAATAAAATGCTCTTATCTGATACATATCAATCAATCAGTCAACCAACCAACCAATCTATCTATGTATCTATGTAGTCCCCTTCCTTTCTCTTACGTTTACTTTTCTTGGATTTAGTGCTGTTCTTTATGCAGAGTATATGAACTGAACTCTTACCACGTGCACGGGGGTACTAGGGACTTGGGAATGGAGAAGATGAGGCTATCGCTGTCCTCAGTGTTTCCTTTGAACTACAAATTATGCTCTCAGACTAGGTATTATGGATCACAACACATGAGACAAGTACTCTGTTTTATGTATTTAGTACAGGGCCTTCAGGGCCTCACTCCTCAGACTCTTAGCGACCCTCCTGTTTTTAGCCTCCTAAGCACTGGAATACAGGTGTGCACAGCCATGCTCAGGCTCCACTGCCCCAGCGTGCCCTGGGGGCAGGGCTGGCACAGCACACCGGGTGTTGAGCACCAGTCCCTGAGCCTACCCAAGCAGGTGATCTACTCTGCTGAGCTATCCGGCCGCCCCAAAACAAGTACTCCTGAGTGAGACAGGTTTTTTTGATTTTGTTTTTGTTTTTGTTGCTGTTTCTTTTTTCACTTAGGATTTTGTCAAGTTTTTATATAACAAAATGAATGACAGGGTTTAAATAAAAAATTCATAACACTGTATATATTACTTAAATGAGATGATTTATTTCTCTGTACTGATAAAAATCATCTTAATAACCTCACCACTTAAAAGAATGGAAATAATTTATGTTACTGGGCAGAAAAAGTATTAATTTTAAAGACCTTAAAAAGATACTCATTAAAAACAGGATACTCATTCACTAAATATAAGCTTGAAAATAAAGCAATTGCTTTAGTATCTGTTGGCAAAACAAATTATTTTCATTGTCTTGTCCCACCAAAAACGTTGGTAGTGCGATACAAATGCGACTTTTATATTTGTTTCATGAGTTCATAATTAGATGTTCAGTTTGCAAAAGATTATCAACCAAAAATAGTCATGACAAAAAGAAAAATAAAATTAAGGCTTCCTGGCTGCTGAGCTAATGCTCTTTATGGAACTGCACCATGTGACCATCTTCTGGTTGTTTCGTTTCTGTTGCCATTGTTACAAATTCTATTTCATTCCTGTAAATTGTGTTTTCTACATTTGTATGCACAAAACACCATTTATTATACCAGTGGTTGGTTTCCTGGTGGCCTCAATACTGCATGCACAGTTGACTGCTCATTTAAGCTAGTTCCTAGTATATACAGAGTTACAAATCTTCGGGAATGTTTATGTTTTGGAGCCTATTATAGATAGCTGTCCTCAAACAACATCCTCAGATCCTTACTCAACAGGACAGGTACTGTTGCGTAAAATGTTTACTTATATTTTCATTTTTTAGCATGTTAACAATTTCATCCTTCATTTAACAATTTGACAAACATTAAAGATAAGTCTACACATGAGGTATAGTTTGGTACAAAGTGTAAGTAAATGAACAATGACTTTTAACTTCTAGAATTCCTCTGGCAAATCTGCCTAAAATCTCAAATGTTGAATACAGAGAAAATAAAACAATACAGAAAGATGATGTTGAATAAAATTAGTTAGTCTACAGGGCCAGGGAGGGAGCTCAGCAGACTCAAGCATCTGTTTAGGCAGGCTTACGCAAGCTTAGGAACCATGGCTTGATCTCTGGCACCACATGTCATGCCAGCCCCACTCCTAGGGCAGGCTGAGCTGGCCAGCATCTAAGCATGGTGGCGCATACCTATAATCTCAGCACTGAGGAAGCTGAAAGCAGAAGGATCACCACGAGTCTGAGCTGTGTAGTAAGACCTGCAACAACCAGATACATTTAAAAAAATGAACAGAAAAAAAATTTTAAAAGTAGTCTACAGTCAATTATATTTATTTACTTATTTACTTTATTTTAGGGAAGGCTCTACAGGGTGTTCAGGGTCTCACTACTAGATTAGACTCGTAGTGATCCGCCTGTTTACAGCCTCCCAAGAGCTGAGGCTATAGGTGCATTTCACAAACCGAGTCTCAATTGCCATCTCAGGGCAACCCAGGGGAGGGGCCGGCACGGTCTACAGTCAATTAAAGTATAACTGAAAAGTCCTTCCCTAGTTCAGTATAAATCAGATCAGTCACGTGGTAATTGGACAAAATATAAAGCAGAAAAAAGATAGTAAAATAAATAAATAAGACATATAAGAAATAAGACATTTAAAATGAAGAACTTTAAAGCTAGCATAACTATAATGTAACTCAGAAACTTAATGAGAAATTATCCTTATAGAAGATACATTTTAGGAAGAAGAGAATTTACTAATAGTTACTTAGACAGAGAGTTTAGGTGATGTCCCCACCACCTATAGATGGCTTATACATTTGTGAACACAGTCTTTGTTATCTCCAAGCAGAAAGATATTTACATGAAGTTATGGAATTATATTTCATAGGAGAGATACTACTCTCATTTTTATTTTGGTTTCAAGTTAGCAAAGTGTTTAAAATGGCTTTTAGCAGCTTCATTACAAAAATCTGGAGCACAATCCATTACAGTTTCACTGTAAGGCTTCATGCTGCCTAGAGTTTGGCAGTGAACTGTTATTTTGGATGTTATCCAGAAGGATGCAATTAAGGGAAGCACCTTGCTTTCTGTGTTTCATGTATAACATGCTTCCAGGTCATAACCTAAAATACTCTGGGAAATAAAGTCATCTACGTGCAACACCTGGAATATGGTACACAAATCTTGTCTTCTGAAAGTGACATTTGTGTTATGGGTAAGGCTAATATAAAATGACTAATGGGATCACTAGGTTGGTTTAATTCATTTTTAAAAGATGACTGTAACCCCTGTGATCAGATGTATGTGCAAATGTGGCTGTTGTGCTCAGATGTTTGGGAAATCAGGCAAACAGGGTTGCACTAAAAGCATGAAGAGCTATGGACAAAAGTAATTAATTGCAGCAGCAAAGCCTACGAAGAAGATTAGGCACTGGAGTCTAAGGAATGCTCACCTGTGGCTCATTTTAATAAATACAAGATACAATCTAACACAGAGACAGGCATACAAACACATGTGGGTACGGTTATAGTGGGGATCCAAATGTTCCCCAAAAAGACACACTGAGTTGAATATCTGCTTCCTTGTGGGCTTCTGGGAAGTAACTGGATGATGAGGGTTCTAATTTCATCAGCAGATTAGTCCATTGATGAGCATAGTATGGCGACATTACTAGGAGGTCACAGAAACAGGAAGTTGGGCCCAGCTGAAAGGAGTGGATCATGAAGGTCTGAGGTTGGTCCCCCACAGCCTTTCTCTCTCTCTCTCTCTCTCTCTCTCTCTCTCTCTCTCTCTCTGTCCTCTCTCTTTCTGTCTCTGATTCTTTCTCTCCCTGTCCTCCTCCCCCATTTTGGCAGCTGCGAGTGAGATGCTTTCCTTCGTCCTGCCTTTTTTCACCATGCTGCTTCTGCTCTACACAGTTCTAAGTGCAATGGATGCAGCCACTGTGAACTAAACTCTGAGACCACAAGCCAAATTATTTTTCTGTGGGAGTTGGTCACAATGACAAAAAGCTAAATGCATACATGCACACATCTAAGGTAACTCATTTCAACAAGATATCTTTAATAAATCGCATAAAATTAAAAAACAAAACAAAAAGAAATGAAAAGGAAAAAAGAGAAGAAGAGAAAAGACAACAGGCTAATTTAGCAGTTTCAGATTTGTAATCTAGCATGGATGCATCTCAGGAAAGCTAGAACGACTATAAGCCTTCAGGAGCACAAAGAGCACATAGATTTTGAAGGAAAGCTTTTCTTATTATTTACTTGTTCGCTAAAAGAGTAGTACATTTGACCTTTTTTCTACTATTATCTTCTTGGGCTAGGCTTGTGAACATTTTAAACATAGAAACATTATAATGAGACCATTTGGTCTTTAGAGACTGAGCCATTTTCAGTGTGGTTTACAAAATATCACACAAGTCACATTCTGTTCAAAAAGAATTTTAAAGCCAAGTACAAGTAGAGGGACTATCAAAGTAAAGCTTATGGTTCTAGTAAGTACTCTTTTCTAAAGCAAAAACAAAGACTAACAATTACTGCACTGTAACTAGAAGAAGAAGAATTTGAGTTGTTTGTACATCCTTTCATTGTAATTGCAACTATTTAGTTGTGTTATCTGGATTAAAAAGTATGAATTTTTCAGTGTTTCCATTTCTCCCTGCATAGCCTAAAACCTCTCAAACATTTCTACAGTTTGTCTCTGAGAAGAGAATGGTAAGTATTTCTTACTAAAAATTCTTTGAAGTCTCCCATCTAATTCTAAAAATTATGCAAATGTTGCATTTTACTCTACAAATTGTCCTTCATTTTAATACAAGGTGATGTTTATAATTATGTTTTGAAAAAAGATCAATACAAAATTTCATATCATACTTACCCTGTGGTACTATCTCTTAGCACACAGCAGGATAGCAAATGAAGATTCAACCCCATGCTAATTACAGTGTAATTGGTTTAATTTGGTTTAACTGGAGAACACAAACATCTAAGTGGGAAAGTATGTGTAAGAGGAAAAGGTATTGGGAGATAAAATCTAGTAGACTGTTGACAGTGGGATTAAATGAAGCAGCTGAGCTCCACAACTACAAATAAAATTAAATGAGACATTTTTAGTTCTAGAGACTTTCGTGTAGCTGATGGGGAGTTTAGGTCAAATCAGGTAAATATCGGAATGATTCTTCACTTAAGTCTTTTCTGCTGCCTTCCAAGACATTGAGTTTGAAATCTAATCTTCTAAATTTATTCCAACAAATTTAAAATGATTTATTAAAGAATTGTTTACCTAAGCATTTTATATACTAATAATCTTTGCTCACTAACAAACATTGTAGCATATATTTTTTAATTTTATCAAAATAATCTTATAGCTTTAATAACTAAAATAGTTAAAATACAAATGTTATTGTATATGAAATGTGGAATTTGACTTGCTTCATGTCTTGGCAGGGGCGTACGAGCTTCTGGTTAGACATTTAACAATCGAGACAATAGCAAGAGGACTATAATTCTACTCCTGAAAAATGACAAAGGGCCTTAAGAAGAAGATAAAGGGCCTACATCTTCAGCAAGAATTCCTCCTACATAGGGGGTGAGTTATGCGATAGTACAATCCGAGGGCCAATTAAAGGACTAGGAATTTGTTCATTCTGGAGGAGGAAAAAAAACAAAAGCTGAAATATAACTTTTTATTTCTGTATATTATAAAACCCTCTTTCTTGAGGTTGCAGTTATGCAGCTATCTGCAGGCAAGGAGTTAGCCAACTGACCTTTTGAATTTCTATAGTGTGCTATTTTTCTGAATCACTGTGTAATAGCCAGAGGGATCTCTCAGATCATACCAGGGGGAAAAAAATGAAATTAAGCAAAAGATCCAGGTTTCCCCTGAGCAGAGTACTGAATACCTAGCTAAGGTTCTATGGCTGTCTTTGTGCCTTGCTTGGACTCCTACAAACACTATTCTATAATAAGCAGTGCATGAGGAACTTCTCCTATTTTACAGTTTGAATTTATAAAATGATTAATGAAACAAGGTCCGGGAGGCACATGCAGCCCTTTTCTAATTAATCAATAAAAAATTAAATTATTTTAACATCTTTCTAAAAATGCTAAAGAGTAGCTAAAATGCTAAAAAGTGTAGCTTACTAAAGAGTAGCTGGGTGAGATCCATGTGATTGTGCCACCCATAAATTTATCATATAGCCTGACAACAAGAAACCAGTAAGCACACCATCAGTAGCACCTTATTCTTTTAGGCACTAAACTCCAATTGAAATAAACACTTTTCTTAAGACTTACGGCTTGCTAGTGAACTATGGATATTTGCATCATGGTGTGCATGCAGTAAAGAGTCTGTTTACTCAAAGCAGAATTATAAAAAAGAAAAATATTTGAAAAATAATGCGAAAATATTTGTGAAACAAATAGGCATGTCTCATATTAAACGCAGTAAAGTAGACAGAATTGTTTTTCCTTGTCAACATACTCCTTCATCATTTATTTAGTACTTCAACAGCACACCGTATGTGTTATTTCCTTTGCTGCTGACTGCTCCTTAATTACTTTATTTAATGGGAAACACTACTGCACATAAAATGAAAGTGTTGTGGAGAGATGGAACTACGGAACCGAAGTACAATATTAACTCTTTTATTTCATGAACCACAAGTTTAAGTGGGTGGGCAAAGGAGGATTCTAAAAATCAGTTATGGTGTTTCACTCAGAGATAGTTGCCAATTCAAATTCAGCTGGAGTTGTTCATCAGCCCTTCATATACAAATTCAGGGACAAATTAGCAATAGTGCAATGGCTCTCTGTGTTCCCATTAGTAGTAAGAATCCACAGAAGACATATTTTGGGTAGAAAGCACTATTGACTAAATGTTCTGTAAGGTGGAATGGGAAAGCTGTAAGAACAAGAGTGCATTTCCTCGGGATGCAGTGTATTTCGGAGTTTGGATAACTGTAATGATTGTGCTTAAACACATTTTTTTTTCTTTAGGGTAATAGAGAACTCCATCAAGCACTACTGCAGAGCACTACCTATGGAGTTTAAACTCCAGAGAGCAGAGATGTTTTCCTACGAAATACCCATTTCTCTTCTACCACTGCTGGTGGCTTCTGTAGAGAAGCACAGGCAGGAGCCCTGTGATAATTCCAGGGTTTCGTAACCTTGGAGGATATTTTAAATGTCACCAAAAGGATGTCTCAAAGGTCATTTTATCAGGAGATTCACACTGGAATGAAGTTCATTTTGCACCTTATTGTGGAGAACAGAAAATGAAATTTTTTTTATGTTGGCACTGCTGAGGTTTTAGTGTGTGTATCCTGAACAATGTGTTCCTTTCTAATCTCATCAGTTCCATCAGGATCTTCTGGACAGAAACTAGAGTTTTAGGAACAATCTTCTCCCATTCCTTTTTAGTACTCTTCACCACAACTCTAATTTAAAAATCATAAAATCCACTCACATCAAAATTGGCGCCGTTCATTTCTGTGCTAACCTGCAACCCCTGACCATGTAGGGCCCTAAATCACACATTTTCCATGGCTAGACTGCACTAAGTATCTTTGAAGAGTCATCAGCAGAAGATTTTTTAGGATTCAAGTTCTGAATAAGAACTTTGAATCTGCAGAGAAAGTATTTGTGGCTTCACATTTCAGAAAGGCACAAAAAAGATACAGAACCAAAAAGGTGTGCAGTAATTAGACAGTATTTGCAAACTTCTTGAAGTTTATTAAATGCTAATGCAGGCAGGAACCCAAATATCAGGCCTCAGGGTCCTCTTTGATTTTACCATGTGTCACTTAGTTCTTAAAGAGTGCTGTTGTAGGCAGTGGGATGCAGGATTTTGCAAGCAATTATCCTCTCTCAATAAGAGGTAAGAGTTAGCTGGTATGTGTTATCTCTGGATGGTAAAATTGGAGTTTTCAGATCTAACATTAAATGTGGTTTGCGGTAGATGTGAAGCTGCAGTTGTACTAAGAACAAGGTTGAGTGGGTGAAATGAACAAAAGCGCAGGCTGAATTTAGATTCCTGAAAATGCACATTTATCTACATAACCAGGCAATAAAAAGCAAGGTGAGCAGATGAGCAGCACCCTGTTAATGTTCTCCTTCAGTGTGAAAATAGGTATTCTAAAAAGAAAGAATGTTGCTTCCTTAAAAATGATATAACTGTGGAATAACTACAGAAAACTCTGCAAGTAATTAGTTTCCACATGAATAATGATTGCATAGTATATCTATTCTGTGTTTATCTCAGGGCTGGTAATTAATTTGTTTCCTCCAGGGCCTTATCGTTCAAGCATAGTCTGCAGACTGGCAATGCAGGCATTTCATGAAAACTCAGAAAACCATGTCCCCTCTGGCAATGCACCCTGGATTTGAGACCCTTATGACCCATGTGCAGGTTAGACAGAGTGGTCCAGGAGATTTTTCTTTTGTCCCTTCCTTAGGAATAGGGTGCATTAGCCCAGTGGTTCCACAAAAAATGTTGGTTGCAGCACTACGAGCATTTTGGTTATCAAGGAAGAATATCTTGCTTTTGTTCTTATAATGGTTCTGATGGTCTCATAATCCTCTACACATGGAGACCAGCCCTATTCTTTAGGAGGTAGTGCCCTCATGCCCTCACTACCTCTTACCAGGCCACGCTGCTTGGAGATTCCATCACCTCCACACTGCCAACCTGGAGGACTGAATTTCATCATATGAGCCTTTGGAAGACACACTGAAACAATGTCCAAACCAGAGTATGAGTGAACCTAAAACAAGTAAGTCTTAGGAACCTGGTTTTACCATCTTTCCTTCACCCTGCACTTTCTATAGATTTTCCATATTTTCAGACTATATATATAATTTTTTTAGGGAATAGGTTTAATCACAAACTTTGGGAGCTTTGTGGTACTTACAGAAAAACAAGTACTATCTCGGCTACTGTAAGCTGCACCCTAATTGATCCATTTCCATGCTGTAGTTTGAGATCTGGACTATTCCACCAAGGCCCATGTGTTAAAAGGTTAGTCTCCAGGAAAGCAGGACAGAGTTGTGATGGAACACTCATGAGGTGTGGCCAAGTGGAAGGAAGTTAGGCCTTCCAAGGCATGCGCTTTCCGACGGCATAATGGAACCCTGGCTCCCGACCCCTGCTTCTTCCTTCTTTCCAATCTGTGGTTAGGTGAGTACCCTGCTCTGCACTGCACTCATTGCCGTGATGTTCTAGGCCAGCACCAGGCCCAAAGCAGCAGAGTGTAGGAACTATGGATAGAATCTCTTAAACTATGACTCAAATTAATCTTTCCCTATTTCAAGTTGTTTATCTTAGTCATTTTGTCCAGTGTTGGGAAGTTGATCCTTTTGCTAATTAGAACCAGTGTTCTCTTAATGTCCAGGCCATTACACTATTTCTATTTCATGAAATGCTCTTTATCTTGAATACAGCACAGTCTACTTCAGATTGTATCTTGAACATATATAATGACTTCTTTATAGTTTTCCTGGTGAAGCCTACCAAACAAGGATGAGAAGACAACGTATTCAAGTTGATGGAAGAACTCAATGAGAAAACCCACAACTGACATAATTCTCAGTGGTGAAATTCCATGAGGGTATCATGAGACCAGAAAAAGACAATGATGATGCCTACGTCATGAATTCCACTCACATGTTACATGAGTTTCTAACCAAGGAAATTAGGCAAGAAAAAAAATCAAAATCACTCAGAGTGGAAAGGCAGAATTAATAGTACCTTTGTTCGTAGATGACAAGATTGAATGTATAGAAAGTATTAAGAAATACACGCACAACTATTAAAGTCAAGAATAAGTTAAGTGTGATTATAGGAAATAAGATCAGAGAGTAAATTATATTTCTATAATATATAATAAATATATAATAAACTACCTGAAAACAAAATTAAGAAATTATATTTTATAATAGCTTCAAAGTATAAAATGTTTAAGAATAAATTCAATGATAGAAGCAAAAAACTATCTATTTGAAACTATGAGCATCTAAAGAAATCAAGGAGCTAAATGAATGGAAAGTCATCTTTGGATTGTAGGTCTCAATATTATTTATTAGCAATATTTGTGATTTATGGATTCAATATACTATAATTTATTTATTGCTTACTTTCTTTTTTTTTAATTTAGTACAAGGTCTACAGGGTACACAGGGTCTCACTATGTAGATCTAACTCATAGTGATTCTCCTGTTTTCAGCCTCCCAAGTGCTGGGATTACAGATGGGCGCTACCATGTCCAGTCTCAATCGCCCTTGCAGCATGTCCCACAGGTGGGGCTAGCATGGCATGCCGGGGGTCAAATCCTGGCTGCTGCACTCTGCCTAAGCAGGAGCTGCAGTCGGATGAGCTATCAGGCTGGCCCTTTCAATATAATATAATTTAATATAATCCCTGTAAATCCCAACTGACTTCTTTCTACAATTTCATAATCTGATCCTAAAATCCACGTGGAAATTTAGAAATAAAAAAACTTAAAGCAATTTTGAAAATCAAAATTGAAGTTGGAGGACTCACATTTTCCAATTCTGAGGCTTATTACAAATCTATACTAAATAAGGCTGTATGATACTGACACAGACAGACATAGATCAATGTGAAGATTCAAAAGTTCAGAAATAAACACATTAATAGTAAAACCTGAATTTTGGTAAGAGTAAAGACAATTCATTGGTGAAAGGACAGCTGTGAGAAAGGTGGATCCACATGCAGAAGAAAAATGAAGTTTAATCCCTTCCATGCATTACATATAAAAATTTAATTCATTATGAATAAAAAATCTATGCATGAATTGAAACTATAAAACAAAAATAATATAAGTTAAAGTGTTCATGATGTTAGACTATGAATCTTTTTAGATATATTAAAAGCACAGTAAGAAAAATTGGTAAACAGGACTTAATAAAATTTTAAAACTATACTGTAAAAGCCATTGTCAAAGAAGTGAAAGGTAGCAATGGATATTATTGAAGTAAAGGAAAATGTAAGAAATATTAGATATCACTTGACATGTACTAAGAAGACAATAATTAAAAGAAAGGTTAGAATGTATGAAATCAGAAAATAATAATCATGATAGGAATGTAAAAAATGTGCAGTGCATTTGGAGAACAATTTGACAGTCCCTCAAGAAGTTAATCACGGAGCTATGATGTGTCCCATTAATTTTAGACACCATGTATACTGGGCAGAAGTGAGCACATTTTCATACAAAATCTTATGCTTGAATGTAAATAGTAAGAGTCCCAAATGGAACAACTCTAATGTCTATCAATTGATGAATGGGTAAATAAAATGCTGTATATCCATACAATGGAATATTATTAAGCAATACAATGCATGATGTATTACTACATGCTATAGCATAGATAACATGGATAAATCTTGTCAATGTTACAATAGGTGAAAGAGGAAAGTAAAAGAATGTCTAGGGTAGGCACATATACAGAGGTAGAAATTATGTAATTTTTTACAAAGAACAAGAGAAAAAAGTGTACAAAGCAATTGCTTAAGGGGATCAGGGTTTTTCTTTACAAGATGAGGAGCCTACTCTGGGTTTAGATGATTGTCAGGTCGTGCATCTGTTTGCAGGCATTGCCAAATGTGTCAGACAGGTCAAAATATTACACTGCATTGCTATAGAACTATATATACTCATGTGAAAAGATAGTGAAGTTATATTGTTCAGTGATAATAATTTTTAAAGAGGTAGAAAATGAAAATTACACTATTTTTTATTCAAAAGATTGCTTGCATATCAAGAAAGAAGAAAACTACAATTAGATAAGGTAGGGATACCTATAACATAATTTTCTTATATGAGTAATTGGTAGAATAATTTCTGTATATTGAAGTCATACTAAAATATTTAAGAGGTCAAATTTATGAATTTTTTATAATTTTTATATGAAAGGTAATACATCATAAAAGAGACACTTTTTCCATTCTATTCTTAACATAGCATTGAAAAATATTCAATCTGTTTTCTACAATGATTAAAGTACAATTATACAAATAAAAATAAATCAAACTTTTGCATATTCAAGACAAGAGTACAGGAACACCTGTTTTCATTTTAATTGCTACAAAGAACACTGAAATCTAAATTGGATTCTCTAGAGAAGAAACAACACCCTCCTTTAAAATTACCATAGCAAAAGACTAGAAAGGTAGGCCTTCCTCTTCCAGGCTCACTTGAGAGAAACAGTAAGCACTAATATTTTAGCTGTCATTAAAAATGCAAGTCCTTATCTGTTTTAATTCACATTGAGTCCCTCCATGATCCCATGTGCATGACTCATGAGCTTACCCCCATTTCATAGCTGGAGAAACTGAGGCTTAATAAACTAGACATTATCTAGAGATGAATTTTCAGTGCCAATTTTGCTAATAGATGGAAAAATAAGTATGGTGAGAAGACTGGACATACGCTTTCTTGAGACAGCAACCACAGGAAAAACACTGGCAGTGTTGGGGATTGATCCCGATGCCTCATGTGTGCTAGTCTGGCTCTGCAATACTGACCCACTTCTGTATCCCAAGACTTGACATTGGGATTTGTGATGAGTGTAGAAAACGTCAAGCTATGACGTATGCGTGTACCCAAGGATCTGGGGAAGCAGCCGGATCCAGGATGCTTAGTGCCCAGCCAGATGCACACCTATGCCTGCACAGCACTGACCCCTCGTTACTGGCCTCCTTCTTTCTACTGCACCAGCCTTTTGATAACAATATTGAAAATTAGACAATGTCTATAAAACCCAGGCTGGGCACTAGCCACAGCCCCAACTTCATACACAATCTATGAGGGCAACCAAAATTTAGTAACATGTCTACTTATTTTTTAGAAAACTTGAAAGCCTAAACTCTTGATATGATCTGTATTCTGATTGTGTCCCAAAACACAGTCCTCTTGGGAGATGAGAGAAATTTTTCCTGACAAAAGGCATCCATGACAAACATTCACTAAGTTGAGGAGCTGTAAGAGATTACTTCCACATTTAGTATTATATTTTAATTTCATAGCCATATAAAAAATAGGAAGTTTGTTTCTTTTTTTAATATATATTAAGTGCAGGGTCTACAGGGTCTCACTACACAGATCAGACTTGTAGTGCTCTTCCTTTTTATAGTCTCCCAAGTGCTGGGATTACAGGTGCGTGCCACCATGCTCAGCCTCAGTTGCCCTCTCAGAGCACCCCGGGGGTGGGGCCGGCACAGCACATCGGGGATCGAACCCCTGTCCCTGTGTCTGCTTGAGCAGGCGCTTTAATCCGCTAAGCTATCTGGCCGGCCCTGTAATTTAATTTTATAAATGAAGCCTCAGACATCTGAAGTAACTCCTAACAGGTCCCGCGTTTTGTAAATCATTTGCCCATTTCTGAGTTAAAACATGCTAGACATTTAATAAATTAAAGCAGCTCAGTCTATTGGGCTCATGGATTTAGGACATTCAGTTCATTGCAGGCTGGCACCAAGGCAGAAACAGCGGTGCGGAAGGAAAGCTGCTCAAAGCGTCGCAGTCAGCAAGCAGAGAAACAGTACGGGCCTGAAGACACGCCATGACTGTCCAGACCACGCCTCATGCCACCGCGGCCCTGCCTCCTAAGTGTATTCAACCTTTAACTCATCAGTGGATGCATCAACTGGCGAGTACAGCATATGGCGTCCCCATGGTCTGCTCACTTTGCAAAAGCCCTACTTTGGCCATATGAAAGCTTTGGAGGACATTTTAGATCTAAACCATAACCTTTGTCAATTGAGTGAGACACGGTCGATCTTCAATCGCATATGCAATGCTTTTTCTGCTATAGCAGGGTCCATATACTGAGTACATATATATTTTTTCTTTGTAGGAACAATTTTTTTTTTTTTTTGCGTTGTTTCTTAGTTGCTTTCTCATACTGGGACACAACACTCACAAATTAAAGGTTTATTTTGGCTTCCAGCTTGTGGACATTTCAGTCTGGCTGGCTCCAAGGCGGGGCAGCACAGGAGAGTGGCGTGGGAGAGGAGAAATAGCTTGTGGCATGGTGGCAGGAGCAGAGAGAGGGGTGGAGGGCCACGTCCCAGGGGCCACTGGATAATCTTACTGAGGAGTCTCCCTCCCTCATGATCCAATCACCTCCCCGGTCCCCACCAATGAGTGTATAAGACACTGGGGGAGACAGCGAGATAAAAACAGTAACATGCTGCAGTAAAGCATTTTTGTCACTTAGTAATAGACTCTTGAACAGAATTTTTGTTGAATTACTTTTCTTCTTTGTTTCAGAAGTAGAGGAGAACATTTCAATAGATTTTTAAGAGCAATATTTACTCTCACAAAGTGCTTTTGTATATGAGTTTTATTCCAATCTTTTCTATTTTACTTCAAGGATGCTTAAGATGTTTCCATAACAAAATAGAATGAGATATGTTAACATTTACAGTAATTTCTTTTTGAATTGTGGACATCCATTCCTTAAGAGATTGAAGTTATTTTTTTTGTTTGGGTCTTGAGGAAAATACATTTTAAAAACAGATTATCTAAATATTTCTCCTCAATGTTTAGATTAGAAACTCACACTCTTTTAAAGAAAAATGCCAAAAATTGTAGAACATTAATATCACCACTCAGAGGGGTTTTCTCAACCTTGTTACAGGCAGAAAGGGTCTGTATCTTCAAACTTTCTCCATGCAGAGAGTGGGTCATGGAATACAGGAGACCACTCACCCCATCTGGACATATGAAATAAATGACTGCTGGAAGCTTCTGCAGCTGGAGTGCAATGACAAGGAGGACAATAAGGAGAAAAATGGACCCTCAGGTTCAGTGGTTTTCCACACTTGGATGATCATTCAGACCCAATATGTTCATCCTTCCACAAAATACATTCACAAGTTCCCTAAAATAAGGAGATTTGATAAATGTAGATGTTGAAATTTTCCCTGAATGGCATTTGTGTCACTTTATTATTTACACCCCTTCCACAAAACTTTGAAGTAGGGGAAATCACTGTCAGTACACAGCAGGCTCTGCAGCTTTTGTTTAGTGCCTAAGGAAGAGCAATAACTAACGCTGCTTGCTGCTGTAGGTCCTAAATCATTTTCTCTTATCTTCACTAGTTGGTTTTATATTTGAAGATTTCCCTCTCCATGTCTTCAAGCCGATTAAACTGCAAAACACTGAATGGAATTCGATATGGGCCTCACATGTGAGCATGGGGGCCTATAAATTAAGTAAGAGGGGTAATCTATTCTAAGGAACATTATAGTTCTGCGTTGGTGAGGATCTTTGATGCTTTTAGTGGACAACTGCAGGGAGAATTTTAAATAGGTGAGTGCAGAATGTATTTGTCAGTGTGGCTTGGCAGGTATGAACTCTTGCAACATACGACTCTTGAGTCATGCTGCTAGCTTACCATGTCATACAGCATGCAAAAATATAACTCACAATTAGCCTTCAGCTGCTATCTATTATTCTGTGGAGAAGTGGATCCTAAGAAAGAAGGTTAAACTTCATTTCCTCTCCACAGAGTAGCTCCTTATAACAATGACCAGTTTGTGGCATTTTGGAACCAATACTCCACATGGTGAGATTAGCTGTGTCCTGGAAACTGCTTCATGTAATACAAAAATGCCTTTGCTCTGAATATACTTTGTACTTTGAATCATCCATCATCTATCTATCTATCTATCTATCTATCTATCTATCTATCTATCTATCTCCATCTCTCCCTTTTTTTCTTCCCCCACTTTATTTGCCTCCCTTTCTTTTTTCCTCCTGTCATGCCCTTCCCTTCCCTTCCTTCATTTCCTTCTACTCCCCCTTCTCTCTGATTCTTCCTTTCTCCTGGCCTGTGTGATTCCATTCAAATGTCACATCCTTTGAACAAACCTTTTTCGGAAGAACTGATCATTGGGTTCTCTATGTTTCCTTCACAAGGGCCCTATGAGTGCAGCACAGGCAGTTTGTTCCATGCTGTGTGGCACTTGTTTTAATATAATGACAATAAGTGCTAGTAAATACAATGTCCCAACTTTGAAGGGATTTATAATACTCTACTTCATTTACACATCCAATCCATTCACTAGAATGGCACATTCAAAGAATGTACATACTGTTAGAAACTAGCACAAGTGTTCACATAGGAAAATAAAACAGTAGAAAGTTCTTACTAACTGAACACAGTTACTAAAATATGCTACTTTTCAGTTAAAAATTAATCTCAAATTAATATACAAATACAAAAACCTAAATAAAATTGGATCAAATTAAGGAATTACACCTAATGGAGTATTTACATTTTTGTTAGTACATCAAAATGATACATGATTAATAATTTATGCAATAGTATAGCTAACACTCACTGAGATAATAAATTTATTAATATATTTTGCATAACTGTATATACCATGACAAATTTTCACACTCATGTAGGAAATTAAAGTTAGGGAAAAAGGAAATTTAGAATTTCTTCAAATTTTAAGTAAGTGATGACAAATGATGTCTTTTTTTTTGTTTTGGTGGGACCAGGGATTGAACTCAGGGCCTTGCGCTTGCCAGGGAAGTGCTTATTCCACTGAGCCATCTCCCCAGCCCTGATATCTTATTGTAATAAGCAGTAATGCTGATTTGATTATTTGACACATGATTTTTAGTCCCACCTATTTGGAAAAATCAACTGAAAAAACCTCAATAATTTACTTTCTTAATCTACTGACTTTCTTTGGAAAGAACATTTGAAAATAAAAACTAATGAAGTTTTAGGTCCACTTGGAAGTATAACAATCTTAAATGTCTAATGTTCAGGAAAGTTAGATCTTCATAGAAATTTTCCAATGAAAGATATTTGAATATTTTACACATCTAGTAATTTTAAGAGTTGATGGGACCATGTTAATTTGGTACACTAAAGTTTAAATTTCTAAGGATAGAACTAAATTACTTAAAAAATTTGCACCTGGATAAATTTCTTTGCAATCTAATAAGAATAAGGATGCTTTCTGGCATTTCTGCTATGTATGCAAGAATAGAGGGTGAGGTGTCACAGAATAACTTAAGTCTGGTTTTATCAAATATACAATGTGTGATTCTCTGGAAGAGGTTCTACCTTCTGACAGAAGTTTTTCATTCTGTGAAAAAAGAACTATTCAGTAAGAACTGTAGAATTTTTTAAGTGAGGAAACTCAGTTTTAATTTTAAAAAAGACAATGAAAGCCATATAATCTCAATAGGCACAGGAAACAAATGACAAAATTCACATTCTTCCATGATCAAAATTCTCAACTGTTTAGGAAAAGAAATTACAGTAATTTTCTTATCTAAGAAAAAGGTGACTACTATGGAAAAACCTAAAGTTAATGTCATACTTAATTGTGAAAGACTAAATGTTTTTTTCTGTCTAATGAGAAAGAAGGCAAAGACATAGGTTCTCCCCATTCCTAGTCATTTTTTTTTTGTAGGTAGTGCAACAAAATCAGAAAATGCCCCATAGAGCAGTAACAGGATATCAGAGTGGCTCTATCACACAGATATGATTGTCCAGTAATGCTAAAGAGGCTACACAGGGTACTAGGCTTAGGGAGCTTAACAACACAGCAACATGCAAAAATAAACAAACAAATATTAATTTTATTTCTATATACTAGCAAGGAACAATTGGCAATTGTAAAACTGTATCATTAAAATAGTACCAAAAATGACATATGCATTTAACTCAGGCAAGAAAGTAGGATTATATGCTAATAATCACAAAAGTGATAAATGAAGAATATTTAAGTAAATGCAGAAATATACAAAGCCTATGAAATCAAAGTTGGATAAAATGTTGTTTTAACATTAGTATTTGTGGATTTGTTCTAATAGTATTTGTAAATAGGGTATCATGTCTGCATCTTGTACAGCCATTAACCACTAGGAAGAATGTATGCAATGTGTTAATTA
>NDGM011202164.1:3740-19275 GCA_002564305.1 Octomys mimax | reverse complement strand
CTCCTCCTCCTCCTCCTCCTCCTCCTCCTCCTCCTCCTCCTCCTCCTCTTCTTCCTCTTCTTCCTCTTCCTCTTCTTCCCCTTCTTCTTCCTCTTCTTCTTCCTCCTCCTCCTCCTCCTCCTCCTTCTTTTTGCTTTCTATCTTTTTCTGGAGTCAGTTGGTTTTCTTTTCCTAGAACAGCTCTGTAAGGTGTCGCAGCACATTGTTTCCATGGCTGTATGGAGGGCTCAGGGTGTTTAGGTCAAGGAGAGACCTGGGAATGGGTTGGGGGTGGGGAGGGGGAGGGGTAGTAAGGTTAACCAAGGGAATAGGAACTACAGAATCCCTGAGGAGCTTGCTATGAAATGGAAACTTACTTTCTATGACATTATAAAGTCCAAGGAGGCCCCTCAAAGTGACAAGAAGGACCTCAACTCACCCCTCCCAGAGGCAAGATTGTAGATTTCGGGACTTCCATCTCAGGAAAAAAAAAAGTCAAAATGCATCAGGGAGAGACATGAGGTGGTTTAATGGCTTATTCAGCAGAATTTTTAAAGTACACAGGAAAAAAACAGAGATGGGTGGAGGCAGAGAGACACAAACAGAGACAGACACAGAGACAAATTATGGTCAGGGTTTGGGGGTTTTTATATAGACTTGGGTGAGTCCTTAAGACAGGTAATCTTAGGTATTCTTATTACCTGGCAAGTGACCTATGTGGAGGACTACAGTACACTGGAAACCATTAACACACGTTTAAAACTTAGATAGGCATACTAGTGGGCTTTCATGGGAATGGGCTTCCATAAGAAGTGCGCTTACAAGTGAAGGGCATTGGCCTAGAGCTGGCTTTACAGTCCTGTTGCTTATCCAATAAGACCTGAGAAAGCTTTGTTTTTTTCAATGAGTTCCATAGCATGGAAAAGTCCTGAGTAACTTGTGTCCTGAAGCTATAGATTTTTTCTAAAAAAGTATAATTTTAAAATTTCAGTATTCTTCCTTTTTCCTTTCTACCTATAATTATTTCTTCTATCCTACCTCAAGGAGTCTCAAGAAAATATGCATTCCTATTGCATGGGATGCCCACAGTGTTTCATTATCTCATGTGAAAAACACAGCCACCATGGATTCCTCAAATCCAGCTTTTAGGTGGGATGACATGATTTGGGAATTCCTTGTCCATTTCCATAAAAGTGGACTTTTATCCGAGATGGTTTTTAGTTATGTTAGATTATAAAAGAAAAGACTCTTTTGCTCATATCTTCAATCATTGCAGTTACCCTAACTTACAATTCATGGTCTTCTACATAATCATGACATTGATAAAATGATTTATGTAGCATTCATTGATTTTATTTCCTTATTAGTATTCATTGAATGCCTATAATAGAGGAAGGCCACATTCCAAATGCTAAGACTCAACTTGCACATAACGTAGTCCCTATCTTCATGTGGCCCGTGTTCTAATAGGCTTCAAGACACATCACGCAGGGCCAGGAATGCAGCTCAGCAGCACCTGGCTAGCACAAGGCCCTGTGTTTGATTCCTGTCACACACACACACTATACAATAAATAATATTTAAGTTTAGCGTGATGACGATAAATACTACATGCTATGGAAGACACATCCTAAATTCTACTGCAAAATCTTAAGTTTTATCAAATAACATACTTGCCATTAAAATATAGTATCGTTGATTTAATCAACTTTAAAATGGGAAGTGGCTTTATAAAGCAGACTCACTATAAATACAAGTACAAAGAAAATTCTGCAATGTGATAAATAAAAAATATTACCTCATAATCAAAATAGATGTTGCCCATCCTATCTGAGTTTGAATTTTAGCCTTTCAAGCTTTCTAAGCATATGTTTCTAAGATGCATTATTTATTGCTCTGCTCTTGATATACCCTTTTGCATACCATTAACGCTAATCCTATATTTTTTTATTAATTCAGGCTGAGTTGATTGAATTGATTAGCAAAATCTCATTATAGCTCCTCTCCTCTTTACTAAATTTGCAGTAGAATTTGCCAGTTTGGCCCAAACATTTATTTCTGTTTCATCCCTGATTTGACCCTCACATGGGTTACTGGCTCTCTGTCTTATATTTGGGCTTGTTTTCCAGTTTTCCAACATGTCTTCATTAAAATGTGATGTAAAAAGACCAAATCCTAATGAAATCCACAGCACTGGTGAAAATGCCACATATCCCACAGATGCTCAGTAAACATATGCAGGGTAAAATTGTGACCCTAAGCTCAATAAGCAATGCATAATGTTTAAAGTGTTAACTTTAGCATGGAAGATTAGAGTGAAATTCTGAGTTAGATCAACACTAGTCTCAAAACACAATAGTTAACAGTCCCTTTCCTCCTTCCTGCTCTCATAATGATTGTGTTTGTCACTACCAGTATGTGACTCACTGCCCTCAATGACTTTCCATTCATTAGCTTGATTTTCATTTACTACATGAGACTCTGTGGCAGCCAGTTCATAAGGCCTCAGCCCATTGGTTGATTTCTACAGGCTAGCCAGGTGTATCTTTCTATGGATAGATCTTGAACCACTAAATGTTTTTGAAGCATTATCAGCAGTGAGTCTGAAGTAATAGTAATGGAGGAAAAATTTAAGGCAAGAGAACTAGAAGGAGTATCTCTCTGTAAATTCAAACTAATATCAAGATAGTCAGAGGTGCTGAGAAGTCATAATGATACAGGAAATAATACAGGAACTCCAAGTAACATAAGGGAAATACTGTTACTGTCATCCTGCTTGATGTCGGATAGGCTGAGTTCATGTTCCCCAGATTCAAAGAATGAATTTTAAGGAACAAAGGAGATTAAAAGGAGTTATCATTTTATTGGTTGATCAGTGCTTTCATCCATGTTGTAGCCACATGGCTGTGCTCTATAAAAGTTCACCTGAAAACCCACTTGGAAATCAACTTGAGATTCCTCCTGCCTGTCAGGAGCTGTATCTATTCCCCTCCCCTTGAGAAATATTTCCTACTTTTAACCTCCTATGATCAACCAATAAGAATATAAGTATACCCACTTAGGTAATATTGATGCAGTGGGGAAGCAGTCAGTAGCAAGTGTTCATGAAAAGAACAAAGAACTTTTCAGGGAGGGATGAGTCCATGGGTCTTGGTTGTCTACTGAAGCAATTAATGTCTATCTAGACTTTATTCAACAAGGTGATACCACTGATCTTAGGCCTGGTCATTCCATCTTTATTTGAAGGCCTGGTCTCAAATACCTCAGGCCATAGTCTAATGAGTTTCACTCGGCACTGACACTCTCAAGGTCCCTGTGCTGACTGCCTAGAATGTTTCTAGCTTACCTAGCTGTCTATAGCAATAACAGATGTGGGCTTCTGATTACCAGGAACTTTAGGAAGCAACCTCCATGCACAAATCCTGTTTTAGGCTTCAAATGCACAGGAAGAGTCTGAGTTTATGGCAAAGAATTGATGAAGAAGATTTCTCAAATGTGAGCTCAGAATTGGAACTATTTCGTCAGGCTGGAGGTTACAGTGAGTCCAAAGAAGATGGGAAATCTACAGTGACTTGGGCTATTGGCCAATAATTTTTAACTTACTAAGAAAAATAAAATAAAGGACACCAGGAAAGGAAGTAACAGGAGAAGGTGATGTCTGCTTATTGTGAAAAAATACATAAAAAAAAGAAAAATTCCAAGATAGCATTTTCTATAGACAGACAATAGCTTTAGTGTCCTATTATATGTCTCTGAGGGTGGCGCTTAAAAAAACATGTATTATCTGTGATTTTATGAAAACTGGTGCTCTGCTAATAGCGTCTTTACTGGATGCACGAAGATTCCTCAAAATAAAGTAGAGTTATAGATCCTAAACTCTCCAGAAGCATTTTTTGAAGAAGTGTGTTCTACTCAGGGTAATCTGGGTTCTCCAGAGGACAGTAAAGAAGATCTAAATCACAACGCCTTGCTCACACCAGAGCCAGAAACTCCTGGTGTAGGAGTGGGAGCCTGAGGGCAACCCTAAAAAGAGCACTTCTTGCTTGATCTGCTCAGGGCTTCATCATTCCCAGGAACAAATAAACAAAGCCAACACCACATTGTCCTTAAAACTTCACTGCTTCCTTTCTCTCTTTCTTTTCCTTTTTTCCTTTCTTCCTTTTTCTTTTCCTTTTTTTTTTTTTTAATGAATTTGGTACAGGGTCTCACTATGTAGCTTGGACTCATAGTGATCCTCCTGTTTCAGCCTCCCTAGAGCTGGGAGGACAGGCGAGTGCCACCACGCCCAGACTCTCTGGCCAGTTCAGTGTGTCTGGGGGTGGGGCCGGCATGACATGGGGTGCTGGGGATTGAACCATAGTCCCTGTGCTTGCCTAAGCAGGTGCTTAGCCTGCTGAGCTATCTCACTGGCACAACTCCACTGTTTTCTAGATTTTAAAAAAAGCAATCAGAAAAAAAAAAACAAGCCCACATAATTTCTAGATAAAACAACATTTTTCATCTCCTGCCAGGATTTTGCTAAAGGACTTCTGGCATTTCTGTAAGTTTTCGGGTACCTGGGGCTGCCTGCCCAAGCTGTCCGTGGGCCCCACCATTACCATTTATCTGTCCTGTCCTCTCAACAGGAGATAAGCAGCACATATCTTACAGTGCTTCAGGGGGAAGGAACAGTACCAACACACACATAACAGTATCTGGCTGGCACATTCTAACAACCCTATAAATGCTGGCTATTTTATTGCATTCCCTTGCAGTTGGTCAGCATGAAATTAATAGGATGGCCATTAAACAGTTCTACCAATATATTAAAGGTGTTAGCTAGAAAAAAATTGTTTCTTAAGTGTATTTGTTAAATGTAGGGTGGAAAATACATTTTAAAATGTACTTGACTGTCGCACTTCTCAGACATTTTAATATGCAAGTGTGTTTTGGACATACTTAACATAGATTATGTGGTATTTTTCTATGTATTATTTTATCAGCGAACCTTGATTTTCATATAGCACTAATGATGTCTTCAGGTATCTCCTTTGAAAACACAAAGGCCTGTCTTGATGAGATTTTTTTTTTTTCCCGGAACTAGGGATTGAACTCAGGCCCTTGCGCTTGCCAGGCAAGTGCTTATTCTACTGAGCTAGCTCCCCGGACCCGATAAGACATATTTCTGATGGCCACAAAGATGATCCTTCCTGTGGAAGACCACCTGAATAGCTAGCTGTTCTTGAAAGAAGAGTGATTGTCTCCATTTTGGCTGAGCATCAGATCTCTAAAACATTAGATACTATTTCAACAGCATAATGCAAATTACTTTCTGTACATATGGCATAGGTAAATGTAGGCCACCCACCTAGCTCAGCTCACAGTACTCACCTACTTCNCACAATTCTCAGTTATTCCTCCTCAAGTCACTCCTCCACTGAATAAAACCCAGGTGCCACCCTGGGTCAGCTTCTTTGTTCCAGAAAGCCATGTTCATGGCTGGACTTTGGACCTCTTGGCTCCCCAAAAATTATAAATATGTTTTAGTGTCTTCACTTTCACCATGGGTTGCACTGGGAGTGGTAAATAGGAATTAACTTGGTGGGGTTCCAATAACGTATCTTTGGGATTACAAATATTAACTTCTTGGACAGAGGGGAGAACCTGGAGGGGACTCCTACACTTCCTGCTTTCAATAGTTACATTAGAAAAAGAAGGAAGAAACCAGCTCTCCATTCTCTACACTTTGAAAGAAAGCACAAAACTTCTTCCTTATGTGTAAGCAGGGAAAGCTCTTCTTTTGATTGTAGTTGCCCTTCTGTGATAAGCAGAGCCGCAAATTTCTCTGATGATGGGCAGAAGGGAAGGGCAGAAGGGAAGGGCCATCCCAACCTATCACATTTCCCAGCCATCTCTCCTGGCATTGCAGATTCTTCTCCTCATAACTCTATGGAGAACCCATGATCGGGATTTTTCTGTATTTGAACTCGCAAAAGACACAGACCAAATATTTAAGGTCATTACACGAAGGTAAATAAGGAACACCAGTGATATCAGAGCATTAATTCAGGATAATTGCGGAATGCATTATACCTTTGATGCTGACATTGTTCTCTGTTACTAATATCTTGGAGCGTTTTAGCTAGCCATTGTATGGACACAAATGAACAGAAATAAATGTCTCGACAGATTTCCTGTGATTGATTTTCCCTCTCACCACTTTTCTGCTTTAGAAGTGAACTAAGTGCGCAGGCTTTATTCACCTACAACCATTATGAAATTGAGTAGGCCAGCCGGTGTACCAAAGTTTGATGCTTGCAGTTTTCAAGCATGCAAATGATTTCTTTTTGAACAATTCCAAACCAGTGTAGCATGGACAGAGGTGGGGCACCTTTTCAAAGCAGGCTGCTCAACTTCTAAAGCTCCTTAGCAGTTTTCACAAGGAGGAAGACGCTGCGTGGTTATTTTTGTGATGAAGAGCTAATATTTATTTCCTGGAACTGAGCAAAAGAGTTCAGGTCTATTGTGATGCTTAATTCTCACAATATATCTATAAGGGGATTCCTGAGGCTCAGGTAAATGTCATATTGCCTCCCCCATGTAATGAAGTCTTCAGAGGTGATTCATTCTGACTTAAAGAATGTGCACACGTGGAGGAAATGGCAAGTTTTTTTCAAGGATCCTATTAAGCTTTTACAGGTGGTTTATTATTACAATAAATCCTCTAGGAATGTTCGATTATTGACTTTTGGGAGGAGACTAGAAATCCTCTCAGATGGTGTTACTGTGATATTTGCTCTTGAGGTGCTGAGTGATGCAGTGTGTACCACTCCCCAAATATGTGAGCATGGAGTTATTTATTTATTTATTTAATGTATTTGGTACAGGGTCTCCAGTGTCTTACTATGTAGACTGGATTTGTAGTGATTCTCCTGTTTTCAGGCCTCCCCAGTGCTGGGATTACAGGCCATTACACACAGTCTCAGTTGCCATCTCAGCACATCCGGGGTCGGGGCCGGCATGGCATGTGATACCAGGGATGGAACTCTCATCCCTGTGCTCTGTCTAAGCAGGCACTTTAGTCTGCTGAGCTATCTGGCTGGCCCAGCATGGAGATTTGTATAATACAGGAACTCAGGTAACATTTGTTGAGCACATGGGTAATAATTCATGCTCTAATTACCACGTTGTGCCTCAGTGGAATATTAGTAGCTTCTGTTTCCCTTTGTACAACGTTTTTCTATTAAAAGTTTGGCTTACACAGATGAGTATACAAGTCTCCCTCTTTCCTTCATTCAACATTGAAAAGAAAATTCCTATACCATATATTAAGTCACTATTCAAAAGTGTTCTATGAAATAAAAAGTGGCATGAATTGTTAAAATTCTGTACTTTTTAAAATTAATTCAGAATATTTTTTTAAATTGATGATGGTCGTCTCTCTGAGTATAAGGGTAAACATTAAGAGATATGTGTAAATTTCTCATGTCAAATATCCTAAATCTCTATAGTAGAAATATAGGAAAAAAGTTAGAGCTTTTTGAGACAAATGTATATTGCTGCTAGGCCTTTAAACTATAAATGCAGGCTTCTTTTCCTTAGATTATATATAGAAGATGAAATTTATAATACGCATCGTACTGGAGAACAGCCTTCTGTTTTGGTTTAGGTCTGGAATGTTCCCCAGAGTCTTACGTGCTCAGAGGAGAGTCTATCGAAAGGGGGCTGGATCACCGGAGCGTTATGCTCCTCGTGGGTAGCGCGGCTGTCGAGAGTGGCCTCTAGCCTGGGCGAGTGAGCCAGGGAGAGTGCAACTGAGGAGCACACACCTCCCCGCTCCTCCCTTCCGTTCAGCTCCCAGCTGTCTCGGCATGAGCAGATATCCTCCACTAGGCTCTTCCGCCACACTGAGTGCTGCTTGCAGCAGGCCAACCACACAAGAACAGAGACTTCTGAAACATGAGCCCAGATTCACTCCTCTGCCGTTACATTGCAAGTGTTAACTGTTGGGTCTGGAAGACAAGGAAAGAATACACTTTCACAGAAAGGTTGCCTTTTCACAAAATGCCCATGCACGTGTACTTAATGGATCTACAAACACCAGTTTCTCCCCCAGAGAAAGCTACTAAGGCAGTTGAGTCAAAGTCAAGTTCTGCAAAAGGAACACGAGCCACCCTGAAACCTACCACACTGTTGAATTACCCACGGGGGGTCCTGGTGTTCCATTCGGCTTTGCCAAACACGCCTTCAGCCTTTGTCAACACAACTACTCTTGAGCAGCAAGTAAAAGAGATGAGGAGGAAGGAGATGAGAGCCAGGGTCCAAGTCCCCTTTCAGGAACCTAAAAATCAGAGAATTTCCAAACAAAAGTTCAAGTCAACTTTTACTTTTGTAACAAAGACTTTTTCCTAAGTCCGTTCCTAACAAGATATATGCAACGTAGGTCTATGAATGTAATTTTTGATACTGACAAAACTGTAAGTCAATCCAAAGTGTATACAGTCCCACATTATTTTTTGCATAAAAAAGAAGTCATGCAACTATATACATATATAACCCATTTCACAGTAACATAAAAAACATATTTGTCGATTTATCAAAAGAGAGACAGGTTTGTTGTGGTCTATCCAAATGTATTATACTGTGATTTTTCTCTTCCTTGAGAAAGATTTCCCTGAAGACAATATTTATGGCAGGAGCAGAAATTTACATTGCACTCAGGTACATGCTCTGACTGGGAGGCACATTGCATTTTGGAGTAGGGCTTTATTGGACATTCCTCGAAAAATCCTCTAAAGGGAAATAATGTTTCATTTGCTCATTTGCTCAGATTTCTCCGTAGTTTTCTATGATGACTAAAGCCAGCAGTCCCTTATGGAACAGAGACTACATTAGAAAGGAGAGAGGAAGTACTCTTGGCACAGAGACATTTTCAGATTAAGTTGGCAGGCCCAGAAGTTTTATTGAAAAATTTTCTATGTTGTCACCCTTCTGTTCTTCACAATCAGTAAAACATCAGCTCTTTGTCCTATCCCTGACGCATTTTTGCCTTTGCTGCTTTCTTCGTCAAAGTCCATTCACTCCTGATGGAGCTCTAATGTTTGCCTTCATGTGTAACTTAATGAAAAATAGCTCCAGTTTAAAACTCACTTATAATTGTAAAACCTGTTTTTTTGAAATTTGATTTTAAAGGCATTTTGCTTTATAACATAGGTTAACACTTATTATTTCACAATGCATGTTTAGTGGTTGTGGGTATTTTTCTTCAATGAAGGATTTATTAGGCAGGTCATTGATGGAGTTTGCCTGGCTGCATGAGTTTGGTATGATTCTGCAGGTAAATGTCCAAATGTTAGTAATTCTCCAAGGTTGTAGATTAAACAAAGCCTTAGTCATCACAGTTATCACCCCGAAGAATTCCACATACATGCAGATCATTCTACACTCCCCTGAAATTCTGAATTTGTTGGTGGAGATGTCTGGAAGAGGAAAGACCACTTTGAGTGGTTTATCATTGATTGTGTCTGCCTTCCTGTCTTACCTATTACTAAGTCACTTAGAAACTGTCAAGAATCCATACAAACAGGCATCAGAAAGGAACTGTGCTGTAGCAGGGTTCTTCAGGATATCAGGGCTTGCCTTTATAAGGACTTCACACTGTCCTGCACATACTAGCATGAGTCAGACATACATACGTATATGTATACATACTCCCCCATGGAGCATTCCGTCTTCAGTGAGTCGGGTTCATTTCATACCTGGAGTACAGCAAGGAGGAACCAACGGAGGGCAGTAGAATTGTTCCTGGCAGCAAATGCTTTCTGTGTGTTTTGAGCACTGAATAGTGTGTCAGTAGGACTGGAGTCCTAAAGAGACTGACATGCCCATCGCATGAGATACCTAAATGATGGAGAGGTCAGCATATGAGAACTTAAGAATTGGACCAGACATGAATAAACAAACGTTGGAAACAGGGAGAGCACATGGAAATATGAAGGCAAAACCCATAGCCAGAGCAAAAAATACTAGCTTCACAATAGGTAAAGGCAGTTGGCCTGATGGGGGTCCAGTTCTTCAGAGAGGCTTTTTTTGGACGGCAGTCATTCAAGTTGACTTCTTGCATCTGCCTGACCTAAGAGGAGTCAAACTTCCGCTGTGGAAAATCAGCTCTTTTCTTATTACCATACTCTCACTTCAAGGTCTATTGGTAGTGTACATCCATATACTGTAGGCTCATGGAAGACATGGACAAAGGCAAGAATGGACCCTTTGGCAAAAATAACAATGCACATCATTTTTTGGTAGTTTTCAATTTCTAAGAAATTGACAATGACTTTGAAACTGAGATACAACTCACCCTAAGAACAGCCTAGTGGGACTGACAGAAGTCAAGTTTATAAAAAAATTGCATACTGCCTTCTTACTAAAACTTCTATTTGGCTGTTATGTTGTTCCAGGATCAGGCCCCTGACCTTCCTACTGTGCTATCATGCTCCATGTTAATGTTCTGCAGGAAGTAGTTATGCTGCCTTCCCACATCACATATTTAAAAAATTGATTTGAAAAATAATTTCAAAGAAAGGTGCTCTGGCAGCTGCAGAACCAAAAGACACTCCAGAAAGGACAGTGCTTACTGATCTTGGTTATTTTCCCCTTAAAAACAGAGCAGGTGAAACTTGAGAACTGGGGTCCAGCAGAACTATGTTCAGATCACGGTTCTGCCATTTACTGGCTGTGGTTGCTGAGCCTATGTGGTTCTTTATCCATGAAAAGCAATAGTACTAGGGATAATAATAGTACTTACTGTGGAGACACTTGTCAAGGTGAAGGTCCTGAGCTTAGATTGTCACACGGGTAAAAATTAAATACATCATTCAATTTCCTCGTTATTGTCTCACTGAGGAGCCAAGCAAGAGGAGCTGGCTACATGTGGCATGGAAGTAGAATCTATGATATGGTTTAGAGGAAGGCAGTATTTGCACGTAATTTTAAGTGTTTTTTTTTTTTTTTAGGATTTACACAATATTATACAATATTTACCAAATCAATTCTATGCAACCTCTAATCCAATGCAGTGAAACAATCCTAAAAAAATAAACATGTTACTTTGCTTCCCTGGTTTTCAGAAGGGTTACACAGATGTCCCTGAAGGTATCTTCTAGCTCACAGGGCCTGTAATACTCTTCTCAAGCATATACTCCAGACAACAGTTGTCCCTGGGAAGGATGATGTTGGCATATTGGATAAACAAAATGGAAATAGGCGTAACATAGTTTTACATAGAATTAGATAAAATGATCAACCTAACTTTTGGGATTGGCAAAGTAAAGTTTTGAAGAGGATAATTTAAGAAAAAATACATGTAAAGAATTGAGTTTCTGGGGAGAACAGTGGTGATGTCAATATGTTACAACCTCTAAATAAGAATGGTGATATTTAAATGAGCATTAATTAAAGAGAACACTAAAGGGAAAAGAGAGATGGAATTGATTTGCTGGATATAATTTTGATTTTAAATTGCAAAGGCAAGAGATTGGTTTAGGAGACTTATTCCGACCTTTAGCACTGTATTAGTGTCACAGAATAAAGAATGTGGTTAAAAAAAAGAGGGGCAGAAATATGAACAAAACAAAGTGCATCTTAGCTAATTTACTTAAATTTAGATGATACTGAAATTGTGTTAATCTTAGTATAAGTCATAATTCTAAGCCCTTTAAGAAAGCATATCAGAGTCCATTTTTTATTTTGCAACCTTTAGCAATGTTTATTGTTATGAGCTCTGAACACTTTTACATTCATGAATCATTCACTAATCAAAGGAAACTGGGGGGAAGAAAACCTGTTTAAACATACAGCTCAATCACAAATACAGAAGCACGTGGAAGAGATTGAAAAAGAATAGCAACAGACTGCATGTGGATAAAACATGTTGGAAGAGCACAAGCCTGAATGGGTGGCATCTTAACATGCTCTCCTCAGGTGAGATGGTAGTCCCACCAGGACTCCTGCAACACAGCGGATGCCAGGGTGCTTCTAGAATCATTCTTGGAAACGAGTATTGCTTGATTCCAAATCCAGAATTGTGCTCATCACTATCTAGTGAACATAGATGCAAAAATCCTTGAGAAGATACTGGCAAACAGAAGCATCAGGCATCATGAAGGAAATCACGAAGAAGATTATGAAGACGTAGGATTCATCCCAGGGATGCAGGGATTGTTCAACTTATATAAATCAGCAAATGTAAATTTGCCATATTAAAAATATCGAAGATAAAAATCACATGACCTTCTCAAGAAATGTAAAATGCATTTGACAAAGTCCCACACCATTCATGATAAAACCCCTACAGAAAACTAGACTAGATAGTCTTTGTCTCAACCTGATAGGAGCCATCTATGACAAACCAACATCCAACATCATACTAAATGGACAAAAACTGAAAGCTTTCACTCTGAAATGAACTGAAACAAATGTGTCCACTATTGCCACTCTTATTCAATACAGTTCTGGAAATCTTAGCCAGAACAATTAGACAACAGAAAAAAAAAATTAAAGAAATAAAGGTAGGAAAGAAAGGAGTTAAATTATCATTATTTGTGGTTGGTGTCCACTAGTTCTTGGACTGAAATTTTTTTAGAATGCAGATAGGACTGACCCAGTCAGTCCACATGAGACCATCTTATAAATACATTAGCAGGCAAAGTTTTACAGATTCAAAATCACAATTGGTATGTCTCTTTTTCTTTTTGTATTGGGGATTAAGCTCAACACTGAGATACATCTTCAGGTTTTTACATTTTTGAAAATTTTAATTTAATTTAATTTTTGAGACAGAGTCTCACTAAGTTGGGTTTGAATTAGCAGTTCTCCTAGTTCAGCCTCCCAGTACACACCATCTTGTCCAGGGCACTCTGTATTTCAAACGCTCATACAGTGATATTTGTATGACTATGTAAATGATTAGCATAGTTTTCAGAGGATATGTTTGTACAAGTAGTATTTCTATAGAAGAAATGGTACTATTTTATTGGTGCTTTCTGGGATCCTAGGATAACCAGAATTTCCTCTGTATTTTCCCAGAATTATTCCTATCCTTGCCTTATTGTCTTTCCAGTGATTGTTCAGATTATTTCAAATGACAACATGCCTCTACTTTCTTTGGAATACAAAAGAACCAGACCCATCTTTTCCATCTTTCTGTTTCAAGAAAGAGGAAGAAACTGCCCAGCATTGGGCTAAATCGTGAAGCTGACATCATTTGTCTTGGGAACTTCCAAGTGAACATATTGGGTGTTTCGTTGCCACTTCCCAGGAGCAGGATTTTCTGACCTAAAGAGTCATTCCACTTCTGGGAATTTCTAGCACACCAGAAGGTTGCTGGAGGCCATTTCTGTGTGGGAAGCTGATGTTATGGGAGATAGTAAGACAAGGACCATGGTATTCTTCTAAAGACTCCTATCAAACCTACCAGAGGTTATTTAGTTTGACCCAGCACGTGGAATATGTAATCAGTCTTGCGAGGTCACGGTGTCTCTGGGTCAGATACAATTACTTTTGCTCTTGGTACAGGATACAAATGAGACGTGTGAACTCAGCCTGAACCTGGCTTTGGTATCAGAGATAGTCTTCCCCTGCCACAAGCCACCTACATGTGCTGGGCCTTCAGAAAGCACATCTTGAGCTGTATTTGTTTATTTATAGTTTCCAAATTCTCAGATTCTGCCTCTAAGACATCTGACGTGATTAACGGATTTCTCTAAATTAAGATAGTTGCTTTCTGTGTAGGAAGAGATTATAGAGCCGCCTTTTCTTCTTCCTCCCCCACCCCCACCCCAGTCTTTCTGCTCTGTTTTCCACATTGCTCATCACCGTCAAGCCCAGTAATTAATCACGACTCAGCCACGGATGGCTCCCTTTCTCCTCTTCTTCTCATCCATCCTTTTCCTGCCTGAGTGATGAAGAATGATGGCTCATGTCCTGTATCACTGGCTCCCTGTCCCTGGAGCACAAAGGCCAGGCCCCAAGACGAGATGTTCCACCAGGAGAAAGGCACTGGGCTGACAAGTGTGACTCCAGAGCTTAGGCATCAGGGGGTGGATTTCCTGATCCCTAACAATGGACACCATCTATCTCCCTGTGTCAGGAAGCCTTGGGGGTGGGGAGCAGAAACAAAGCAGAAAGCAAAAAAAAATTCTCGTGCCTGCAACTTATTATTTATAAAAACCTAGGCCTTCACACTATGAAGAATTTGCAGGTGCCTTTTTGGATGTTCTAGAAAGTCATGAGTCTTGAGAGCTTCTTAGGGTTTTGATACCCACCAGCCTGGAGCACACATGCAGGTGCATTCTGCTTGCTAATCTCTTTCCAGTTTTATTTTGCCCAGAGTCTGGAGGGAAATAAAACAAACAAGCTTTGTAGAAAAGCAAAACACTAACAAATCTCAGTTTCCATTGTGTGCTTGGTTTGTATGTCTGCATACCTTGAGATTTGATCTATCATCTAATTTAACTGAGGAGAGTGGGGAGCCACTTCTTCTCAAGATCTGTGCTACTTCTTTTAAAATTCATGTTTTTGGTTTAAGATGGTGTTTCTCCATCATGTTCCATGCAAAGGAAGTGATTCTAGGGAAAGTGGATGACACAGGGTGGCGTAACCAGCCATCTCCTCCCACACACTGCGTTAGCAGATCCATTTCCTGTAGGGATGGTAGGTTTTCAGGATGGTCCTGAAGGAGTGGGAAGTAAAATGACTAATGTCAGATGGTGGCAGGAGAAAGCAGCTTCCGAGAAAGGAACACCGTGCTGCCCAGGAACATTGTTCTTCCTCCTACAAAGAATGATGAGGAAGTGAGAGGACTACAGGCAGATTTAGGCCTAATGGATAGACTTGATAGCCTGGATCACGTCTGTCGGTAGTTTCCACGTCTGTCTGTAAAATGTGCCACAATTTATAAGCACATAGAATGTTGAAATTTTATTTATTTGTTTGTTTGTGTATTTATTTATTGGTGGAACTGGGGATTGAACTCAGGCCCTTGCACATGCCAGGCAAGCACTTATTATACTGAACCATCTCCCCGGCCCCAGAATGATGACTTTAATATGATATAGTGACTTTTTTAAAACCTGTTCTCATGTATTAGTTGGATTTTCTTTTCTTTCATGCATGACTTTATGAGACAAAATCTATTGTAAGATTACAGAGCTATCTTGTGACTCTCACTGTAGGTCAGCGATGATGTTAATTAAATTTAATCAGCTACTGATACCACCTTCTGTGCAAGAAACAGCGATAACATGTCAACATAGTGCACATATATTTCTGGTGTTACTGTGGCTGGCATCAGGGCCACCTGCTGTAGGCTGGAATTGGCTGAATGGCCCTGCCACCTCAGCTGAGCTCGATTCTGGACCTGGGTCAGCTGGAGCTCAAGGATCGGCGGCATTACTCAGCTGGGTATCACTGGGCAACAACGTCACTCCCCATTTTCCTGTTTCCAGGTGGTCAGCCAGCTCAGAAATCTTTTCTTTTCTTTTTTCTTTCCTTCTCTTCTCTCTCTCTCCTCTCTCTCTCT
>NDGM011202137.1:8385-26198 GCA_002564305.1 Octomys mimax | reverse complement strand
GCTTTGCTAAGCTTGTTCTAAGTAGGTGCTTTAGAGCACTGAGCCATCTCACCAGCCCTGTTGCCATTATTTAAATTGACAGATATTAGATGAAAATGTTTGCACATTTATGTTTTTGTTTATTGGTTCAGCTTCAAATACCACAGGATCCACTCTAACAGGCCTGGCATATGTGCTTAATATTAAAAACAGAAAACATTCCTAGACAGTAATGCAGAGAAAGCATAACATAGATTACTACAAATCTGAAATCAACAAATCCCATCGGGTGATATTTAGTTGGGACCCAGTGTGATGACCAACATAACTGTGGTGGAATTTGAAAACAAGATGTTAGGAAGACTTGCCTGTTCAAGAGAGAAACCCTAACTCTCTTCTGATCTCTCCAAACAGGCTAAAAGAAAAAAAAAGCATAGTACATTGTGTGAGCTATTATTCAGAAAAATAAAAATAAAAAACCCTGAATAATTCAGCTCTTATACAATTCTAGATTTAAATTTTATTGCCTTAATAAATCCTGTTTGGGTTTTTAACTTTGAAGTTATGAATCAGTTATACCAAAATGTTATATTAGTCACTACTCTGTTGTCAGACAAAGCACCCCACATCCAAAACATAATGAAAAGAGGTTAAGTGTGGGTCACAGTTTCATGGCATTAAGTGCACATCTGGCCGGCTCCAAGGAAGAAGTGGCATCAAAGACTAGGAGGAAGAAAACTCCTCAGCCCATGGAAACCAGGAAGCAGGGAGAGAAGGGAGGAGCCAAGGGACAAGAATACGCCCTTCCTGGCGGTGCCACCAGTGACCCGACTGTTCCAGCCAAGCCCACTCTCCAGCAGCACCTTCAGCTCTGAACTTATCGATGGGCTAATTGACTGGTGTATATAGTGCTCTTATGATTCAGTCACTTTCAGGAGAAGACCCATCTCTGAACATAGGAGACGCTGGAAGGGCATCTTAGGTCTAAGCCACCATAGATGCCATGTTGTGAACTTTTCACATGCCTTGGTTAAAAACCAACCTGAAAATTATTTGGATGTTGTCTTCATTTTTTTTTTCAATGTTAACTAAGACTAAGATGGGGAATTTCTACACTATTTAGTTATGAATTTACTCACAACATAAAATCAAATGAATATATTTTTTTATTTCAAGAGTAAAAGAAGAGAATTGAGAACAACAGAATTAGCATATGTTAATTAATTTCACTGAGTTCAATTTCCTCATCTGTGTAGAATATATAAAATGGTATCTTGTTATCAATGTCAATTTTGAGAATTAAATGAGACCATCTGTATAAATTACTTCACATTAGAAGTACCAACATCCCAACAATGTAAAAATCCCACTTGATTATTACAAGATTAAAAGGTTGTCACAGGAAGGGCTGGCCAAATAGCTCAGCAGACTAAAGCTGCTACAAGCAGGCACAGGGGCTGGGTATTTGATCTCCGGGCCTACCATGCCAGCCCCACCCCTCACTGAGATGGCAATTGAGACTGGCTGTGGTGGCATGCACCTGTAATCCCAGCTCTTGGGAGGCTGTAAACAGGAGGATCACCACAAGTCCCATCTAGTAGTGAGACCCTGAAAACCTCGTAGACCTTTCCCTAAAGTCCAAAAAAAAATCAATCAATCAATCAAAGGTTGTCACAGGAAAAATATATAGCTTAATAGATTATGGAAATAAATGAAATTATTTACATGGTAGGTGACATTATGTAAGTTAAAAGAGATCCTTACTTAACAGGAATGATCAAATGTGAGGGTTCAATGGAATCGTATAGGTAAAGGGCTTAGCAAAATGGTGTTCACTAACATTTATTAAACTGAAAGTGCTCTCAAAAAGAAAAAAAAACCAATGAATTCCTCACATCAATTTTATTCAAGGAGTTACTTCTTTATCCTGAAACACTAGCCAAACCAATGCTTCTTCCTTTCAGGTGCTAGAAAACACGTGAAAGCAGTGCATTTGAAGGAAAAAAATGAAAAGAGCAGACAGGAATATCGCTTTCCCAGAAAACAATCTTTTCAGATATCTTAGCTTATGGAAGGAAAAAAAAACTTAGAATTTTTTTCCATTCTTTTCTACCAAAGAATGCAGGACATTCTTCTCTGAGTGGATAATAAAAAATAATGAAAGGGACAGAAGCTATTAACAACCTGGTAGGAAGTGAAGGTAGTCATCAACTGCACAGATGCAAAAGCTGATTTCTGGTCTACCTGGCAACTGTACTTAGGGGAATGCCTTAGCGACACCATCAAGGGAGCTGAAAAGTGGCCTGTGCTGAGCTTGAAAGGGAAGTGTAGTCACACACATCTGCAGTTGGCAAGCTACTCATTTCTCTAGGTCTGGCAAAGGCTTGATTGAGACATGCACATGTCTTCTCATTGCTGGGTCCTTCAGTGCCTCAGCTAAAATACAAGAAATATTGCAAAGCCACCCCAAACCCTGGAAGTTCATATTCTCTTAGGCCCTCATTTCTACATTTAAAGCCACTTGCTTTCCTGGTATCTTATTCTTTTCTTCTATCAGACCCTGAGAAATACTTCACAGTATATTTAATATGTAATTCATGGCATATCTTGATTTTTCTGAGTCACCTCAGGCAAACCACAAACCAATTAGGTTGGCTAATACTAAAATTTCAAATTAAAAATAAAATCTATGGCTTGTATCATTCACTGTCATGACATCAATTTGGGAAAACATCTGTGGGCTGTGATTCTAGTAAATAAGCTCTGAAGGCAGGTGCTCTCTATTTTAAAGATGATATAAGAGGGAAAAAAGAAGGAAAGAAATTAAGCACTGGAGAAAACTTGTGGAATATTATAAATATGAGATAGAATACTGGATATAATTAAAAGCATGAAGATTTGAATGACTGATCCAAGGCATGGAGCTAGTAAGTGGTCAAACTTAGTGTAAAACTCCAAAGCCAGGTGTTCCTCAGTCCACCACTGGTGCAACTTGAAAACCTGTTATAGGACAAACATGCCATGGGATTCAAGGAGACAAAAAGCAAATAGCCTGCCTCAACCCACTGCCAAGTGTGGGAGTATTCTGTGCCCAAAGTATAGGGATGATGTTTCACTGGGATTTGGTTGGCAGCCCCAACTTCACACCCCCTTGCTAAATTCAGAAAGAGGTAAAAAGAGGTGAGAATAGACAGAAGATACTGGAAATCTCAATTCTTGTCAATAAAATGAAGTCATGCAGGCTACTGAGATCTAAGTATGCATGAAATTAGATCTCAGGTCAAGAATCTCCTCCTACTTGGGGCTGGAGAGATAGCTCCTCAGTCTTAAGTGCCTGCCAGTGATGCATGCTGTGCTGGCCCCAGAACCCTAGGTACAGTGTGCTGGCCCCCAAACCAGGCATGGTAGCCCATGTCTATAATCCCAGCACTGGGGAGGCTGAGGCAAGAGGATCGCTATGAGTCCAAGCTGCATAGCAAGACCCTATACCAAATAAATAAGTGTTTAAAAGAATTTTTTTAAAAAAGAATCTTGCTTTAAAAAGCAAAAAAAGTTATTTTGTATAAAGATTATTTCAGCTCTTTTCTTCAAACCATAGCATGTATATTACCTTTGTCCCATTTTAATGTTTTAAAAATTATTTTCTATATATTCTATGACAATTCTTTTTCTCCAAATCATTGGTTATGTTGCTACCTCAGACTGGAAAGCTGGCTTGCCCCACGGACTTGTACTAATTGTCCAAATCCCACTCCCACCCCCGAAGCCCAAGAAACAGCCTCTCCACTGAGAGGCTCGCCCAGGTGTCAGGTACCATCAGCTCTCTCCCTTCTCTGCATATTTCATGCCATTAGTAATTTTCCAGTTTTGATGAACCATCTCTTTCAGTTCTGCTTTCTAAGGGTGGGGAGGATATTTCATATTTATCTTTACATCATCGGAACACTGGGAACATGATTATTGTTCAAAGACTATTGGCTTGACTTACGTTGCTTATAAGCCACTGCTTATATTTTTATCTGTAAAAATCCTGGTGTCATCTAATATAGAGCTCATAAACTACAAATATATGTGAATTGGAGCTCTATAGATACTATATATACTATGAATATATGTGAATTATAACTAAAGATGAGCTCACTATATATACTTCAATATACATGAATGTGTATATACACACACAAAATAGCTATATATATACATATCTGTGTATTACTACATGTATGTGTACAAACTTACAAAAATCATTTCCAAAAAATAAATATGTATAAAATGCTTGTTCACCATTTATATTTGTTATAAAAATAGTCTCTATTATTTATTTTAATAGAGTATCTTTTTCTAGAAGGGTGGAAAAATAATTTTTCCAGCATCTTCCCTCTCCTTTCTGAAAATGCTTCTTAAATTTCTGAGTCCCTTAACACAGTTAATGGTATACAATAGGCAGGCCCATTCAGGTGAGCAAAACATATTGATTCTGGCAATTGTATTTATCCAAATACCTAGCTACTATCTTTTCTAATTTTTTATCTAACTAGCATGAACACAAATATGGTGAGATTAATATAAAATGCCAAAAGTAAGAAATATAAGGATTCCTGCATAATGTATTTGAGGATATTCTCCTTGAAAGAGAATATAGTCAATAATAAATCAAGATGCTCAGGGTTACATAAAGTAGCTGAATTTTCATCACAGAAAATAAGATATTTTTGTTTAAATGAAATCATTCATTTAGAACAAAAAATGTAAAATCTGAAATGGCAGTTAAAGTAGCTTCTCCTCAAGGGAAAGATAGATGTACCTGTATGTATTAACATATTTTAATGTTGTATTTCCTAAAACCTTTGTAAGGTGGAAAACTTTGAAAAACAAAAATTAAGTATTCATGATGTAATTTTTTTTTATTTTTATGAGGGTATTTATAATACTACAATGTATCGTAAGAAGAATAATCTGATCCCAATCTTAACACTGTCACACATTTTTATTTTGAAATATCAGAGTGGGTTTTGAATAAAAAGCCAGGCATAATTGCCTTTCAACTTGCAGATTTTACCAGCTTTTGTGCATAAAAAATAAATAAGATCACTGAAAATCAATAAAGAATTGCTTTAAAGCAAATAGGTACCTGAAGAATTATAAAGAGAATGAAAACACAAAGGCAAGCGTTAGAAAAGTGTAGATTTCCCTGGTGATTATTCTCTATATATAAAATTCTACAAAATGTATAGTGATAATGCCAGTGGCTCCCTGAGCTGCTGCATTTGAATAAATGTGTATATTTTGTATATATGCATACAGACACACACACACACACACATGCACGCACACACGCACACACAGCAAGAATCTTATAAGAATTGCTTTTATTACAAAATTAACTCATATTACAGAAGGCAAGGACTTGGACTTCAGCTTAAAATATCTTCCTGACTTCTAAAGTGTGTGAATAATTTCATTCAATTCAGCTAACATTTGTTTAATTAATAACAGAGACATTAACAGGAAAAATTGTGAGATGTTCCTATGTAACATGTGCTAATTAATATAGCTTTATTATACAACTCTCCCCTTCCTATAAAGTGAATTTCTTTTCAAAGAATGACTACATTTTCGCTGGGCATGCTGGTACATACCTGTAATTCTAACACTAAGGAAGTCAGAGGAAGGAAGATCTCAAGTTTGCACCCAGTCTGTAAAACTTTGAAATTTAATAAGACCTTGTCTCAAAATTTAGAAACAGCCTAGAACTGGAGCTCCCTTCAATCTCCAGTACCTTGGATCAATCTCCAGTACCAGCAGTAATTGTTATAATAGTGGTGTGCACATTTCACACTGTTTCTTATGAATGGTGTGTGGACTACAACCTCCTCTGAGGCCATGTCTTCATGGTGACCCCTCACTCACATTGATAACTAAAGGAGGATCTACAGAGGCAAGAGCTCTGGCATCAGCAGGGCTGCAAGCTGGACTCAGGCAGACCCTAACTTCGGGTCACATCTACAGGCTTTGGACAATTTATACGAGCTCCGAAGTCTCCCCTGCACTATGCTCAGCAGAGCTGTAGCTCGCATGAGAAGACTCCCACACAGTGCTGGTGCTGAGTGAAAGTCTGACCCTGCACAGAGAAGGTGAGGCAGGAGCAAAATGAGACAACAAAGCCCCATAACTGAATAGTCCCAATTTCCACAGCAGTCAAGATTAGATATAATCTTTCATAAGCTTTCTCAAATCCAAATAACCTTGAAAGAATTAAAGCTTCAAAAATCTCCTGGGATTAGTTTTACAAAGGAATGGATTTAGACATTGCCTGAACCCAACCTATCCTGTCACTGGTAACTGCCCCAGCTCCCACTGGCCCTCTGCTTCTGGATCCCTGACGGATACCAGGCACTTTTTCAAACACCTTAACTTGCAACAGCCCAAGGTCACCTCTTATTGGCACTTCTGGCCTTGAGCGTGGTGATGGAATGTCTTCCTTTGTACTTCCAAATGGACTCAGATATGGACTACATTACAGTTTAATTCTATGAGTATCTGTCTATGCTAGTTATTCTTCACTGTGAACTTTACTGGATAAAGAGATTCCTGGAGGGATGACTGGCCTGTGATAGTGTCCTGCTTACTAGGGAATTGTCCCACTGATTTCCATAGCTGAACTTACAGTGAAGGGGCAGAGACCAGTTGGAGGACTGGATCACTGTGTTGGGGAGTAGAGGGTACTTTGTCTCTTGCTGACACTCTTCCCCCATGCTTTTCTTCTCAACTGCCATAAAGTGAGCAGCTTTGGTCCATCAGAAACTTCTCCCATGAGCTTTCTGCCTTTGAGCCTGATGATCATGCACTGAGTCATCTGAAACTGCGAACCAAAATAACCCCTCTCCTCCATAAAGTCGCCAGTGTCCTATGTTTGTCCCAGTAAAGAGAAATCGGACCAATACACTGGCTATTTCCCCTTATAAATTTGTGTGTCTGCCCTCACTTGCGAATCACTAGTCTGAATTAAAATCTGGCAAGGAGATATTCTTTTAGATGGCCAGTTGGGGCAAAGGTTTGACCATTTAGTTTTATAAAAGGTATGAAGTTTGGGGAGGGGGTATTTTTATTTTGTAGTTGTTAGGAAACATTTTTGAAATATTTTTCCATGTAATTAGGGATCATAGGTTTTCTCTGGCTTGTATTTATTTTAGCTTTCTATGTGCGTGTCATGTATCTTTCGGCAATGGCGCAACGGATAACGGGTGGGTGCCCTGACAGAGACCATTTGGATGCAGCGCCTCTTGTGGGGATTCAGATTGTGCAAGGAGACTTGTGAAAAGCAGGTCTTGGTATACCATCATGGGATGTGCTAAGTGCTGAAAGGCAGAGAACTGAAGCTAAAGTGGGGCCCCCTGGCCGAGTGGGAGCAGGGACCTGAGTATTTCTGTTCTGAGAGAGGTTCAGTTTCAAATCACTTTCATTCATGATTATAAAGCTATTCTGGTTGTCTTTTTCAATCTTCCTTGGGTCCTTGTAGAGTTCTACAAACTACTTTGTGTAGTATTTATGAAAACACAGTGTTTATATTTCTATCATTTTCTCTTTCTCAGTCTTGCATGATATTTTTCAGTTTTATAGATTTTTGAAGAGCAAATTTTGTTTCATTGATTTTCTGTGTTTCTGTTTTCAATGTCATTGATCTCATATTCTTTGCTTCTGCTTAGGTTGGCTTAAAAAATAGAAAATCTGCTTCTTAGTTTTATAAGATAGAGCTTAATCTATTGACTTGAGACATTTCTTCATTTCTAAGGTAATCATTCTGGAGTAATATTAATGTTGAACATGTGCATGTGCTAAATATATTACAGATTTCTCTCACCACTACTGTGGCTGTGTTCTACATATTTAAGATATTAAACTTTGAATTTTACTTCTCTCAGTGCATTTATACTTACTTCATAATGTTCTGTTTGAATGCATAGATTATTTAAAAGCATGATGTTCAATTTCTATGTGTTTGGAGATTCTTTTTGCCTCTTATTGGTATCTGATTCAAGCTCTGTATGGTCAGATAACATGCTTTAGAATTTCAATTATTTTAATCTTGCTGAGATTCATTTAATTGATATAGTGACTATCGGTGAATATTCCATAAATACTTGGAAATATAGGTATTCTATGTTGTTTGTTGAAATGCTTTATAAATGTCAATTACATCCTATTGGTTGATGGTGCTATTTCATTATTCTACATCTGTTCTGGCTCTTGGCCTGGTAATTATATTAATTACTGAGAGTGAGGTGCTAAATCCCTACTGTAACTGCTGATTTGTTGATTTCTTATGTCAGGCCTATCAGTTTTTGCACCACATATTTTGACACATTGTTGCTTGATGCATACACATTTAGGATGCTTCTGCCTTCCCAGCGGAGCAATATTTTTGCTATTATGTAATTTCTTTCTTTTTCTCAAGTAGTTTTCTTTGCTGTAGATTCTGTTTTATCTGATATTAAAATAGGTGTTTTTTTTTATATCTACATGGTGTATTTTTCTCATTTTTTTATATTCAACTTACCTATGTCTTAAAAATGAAGTTCTGGTAGAAAATTCATATGGTTGGACCATGGTTTCATGGAATATTTTTATATCTGTTCTGGGAACTTTTTGTTAATTGAATATATATATATATATATATATATATATATATATATATCACTTAAGTCTTGTTAATTATTTGAATACTTTTAAGAATTAAACCTTTATTTACTTATAGTATGTTTCACTGTATTGCTTCTTTGGTGGTTGCTTTGAGTATTACAATATGCACACACAGTGCCACGACTTCTATCTAGATATCCCACCTCATGTGCTCCCAGCTGGGGCTGTTCAGATCCTCGTGCATCTAGGGAATGTGTGGCACTGAATTAGCACACTGACTGGAGTTAGCATAATTGTGGATGTGGATTTGGAAGCCTCACCCTGGGTATGGGTGGCACCACTCAATAGGCTTATAGTCTACATGGAATATAAAGGGAAAGAAGGAAGGGGCCGGTTGCTGCTGCTACTTGTTGCTCACCATCTTCTGCCTGCCACGCCATGAGCTGTTTCTCCTCTGTAATTCTCCTCTACTACTTGGCCCTGTTTTAGAGCCAGCCAATTATGGAAACCTCTACAAATTATGGGCTGAAATAAAAATTTCCTTTATAAAATTGTAGATGTTGGGTATTTTGTCACAATAACAAGATTAACTAAGATGCACAGTATACTGCAGTCTACTGGTATCAGTGCTTTGCCATTTTATGCGATGTGTACAAACCTTATTTCCATTTAAATTCCTTTATCATCCCCACTTTTTAACCATAATTATCTTAAGCCTTCTTTATGTACATTGAAAATCATGTGAGGGGAATATATTATATTTAGTCCAATTTTTGGCTCTTTCCAATTTGAAGTCCCAAGGAATTTTTATTTAGAGGACATTCTTAAGTCACTATTTTCTTTTTTTTCTCCGTTACTGGGGATTAAATGGAAGACTTTCACACTGAGCTACATCTCCAATTGTTTTTTGTTTTGTTTTGTTTTGCTTTTTTGAGGGGGACAGGGTCTCACTAAGTCACTATCTTACTTACTTTTCATGTGTCTGAGACAAAAATAGTCCACACCCACAAGTTAAAGGAGAAAGGATTTATGTAGCTGGCAGTTTGCAGAGGTTTCAGTCCATAGTCAGCTGGCTCTAAGGTAAGGTGGCTTTGGAGAGGGGAATCACAAAAGAAAAATACTCCATTACAAGACAGGAACCAGCAAGCAACAGCAGAAGCAGCAGTAAATGGCCACAGCTGCCTTCTTTCTGTCCCTCACATTCCATCCAAGTTACCTGCCCTTAGAGTGGGTAGCACTTACATCCATCCAGGGTAAGGCACCTTTAATCCCAGCATCATAACCTTAACCCCAGGATCACACATTTAATCCCACTATCACATGCCCTACTACCAGCCATCTCAGAAAGACTCCACCTCTGACCACATGAAGCTTTGGGGAGCATCTAGATACAGGCTGTAACAGTCATTTGGTTGCCCTGGCTGGTCTCTCATTTAGGTTCCTCTTGCCTCAGCCTCACAAAATGCTGAGGTTAGAGGCATATCCCACCACATCCTGTTCTTTTAGCCATTCTTTAAAAATGTTTTTTATTAGCCATGAAGGAGAGAAGAAGATCAGGAAGGACAGAAGTGGAAATGGCAGGAAAGGAGACAAGAGGAGAGAATGAAACAGAAAAGGATGAAGGACAAAAGGAAAAGAAAAAAGATGAAAAATAAAAACAGCAGTTATAGAGAAAGGAAGTAAAATAAGCAAGATCCCCTATCAGATGTTTAAGCTGACTTCCTTTGTAAGCATGTAAGATTCGCCTAGTAGAATCAATATCTAATACAGAATGAACATCTAAGACATATCTAATTTGACCAAATATATTATCTGAACCCAAGAAGTTGAATAATATTTGTTTCAAAACCCAAAGCAATAGAAGCCACTAATGAAAAGACAGACTTTTTATACACACAAAGCAGAACCATGCCCTGTGCCCTCCACTCACACACGTGTCTATGTGGAGTCGGCCTAAATCTATAAATTAATATCAATTATATCCTCTTTACAGGGTGATTTCATTGAGAACCAGAAATTCCATCTGCTCACCAAGGCTCAATCCTGAAGTTTTAGTATATGTTATTTTCGGCCCACTGGATATGCTGTGGATAATGAGTGTTTTGTCCTACAGCAGGTTAATGAGATTTCAGCAGCTACAACACCACCAGAAGCACCACTGTGGTTTACGATCATGATTTAATGCATCATTTTGATTTTGAAATTTATGCACACATAAAACCCACCTCACCCTGCAAGCATTTAACTAAATTTTTAAATTAAGCTTTTAAGATAATTATAGGTTCACACACCATTGTAAGTAGTATCACAAAGATGTCGCATGGACACTTTACTCTGTCCCCCAATACTAATATCTTCCAAAACTGTAATACCATATCACAACTAAGATGGAGATGTTAAGATAAGCCACCCAGCATACACAGCTTTCCTAGTTTTACTTGTCTATTTGCACTAGTAGCAGTAGTGTGTTTACTTCTGTGTACTTTTATGAAAGGTATGATCTTGGGTGTCTGTCTCTGCTATTGAGATACACAACAGTGCACAGCTACCAGGGGTCTTTTCTAGGTGCCTCCACCTCCACCCCCTCCTGTCTCTAACGCCTGGCAACTGCTAATCTGTTCTCCATTTCTCTAAGTTAGTAATTTCAAAAATGTTGTACAAAAGAAATCATAAATTATGGAACATTTAGACTGTCTTTCAGCCTACTCTCTAGAGATTTATCTACACTGTGTGCATTAATAGCTCATTCCTTTTTATTACTGGGGAGTATTTGTATCACAGTTTGTTTAACCATGCATTCAAAGGACTTTATTCTAACTTAAGGTTGCTATAAATGAAACTGTTATGAACATCCATGTACCAGGTTTTAGTACAAGTATAAATTTTGTTACCTCTGGAAATAATTCCCAAGAATGTAATTTCTGGGTCACAGGTTAGTTGCATGTTTTGCTGCTTAAAAAACAAAACCACCAAACTATCCTCCACAGTCTTTGCAACATTTTACATTTCCAGAAGCCAGGCAGAAGTGACCCAGCTTCTCTATATCTTTCTCACCATTTGGTGTGGCCACTGCTTTGTACTCCAGCCCCTTTCCTATGCGCAAGGCAATAGCTCCCTGTGGTTTTGACTTGTATTGTCCTTGTAGCTAACAACACTGAGCAAGTTTTCACACACTTGGTTTTCAACTGTATATTTTCCTTCAATGATGCATCTTGTCTTTTGCTGATTTGCAGTCACACCGACATTGCCTATTTTGTTACTAACAGGTTTGGAGAACTCTTTACACACCTTAGGTTCTAGTCTTTTGTCAGATATATGAATTGCAAATACTTTCTCCTTGTCATTAGCTCATTTCACCCTCTTATGGTATTTTATATAAAAAGTAGAAGTGGCAGGAAAGGATAAAATGAAGCCACAACCAAATCTGCAGCAGTAAGAACAAGCCAGTCTTTTGAGTACACATAGTGACACAGGCAATATCATGGGATAGAGCTCTCTGCCTTACATGGCAAACATCAAGCGTCAAGAAATGACTCACTCCTTATAATCTCTGCCACTTCCACTCCTTTTTAATTTTGGTAAACACTAATTTATCAATTTTCTGCCAGCAGTTGCACTTTTGGCATCACACCTAAGGACTTCAGCACCATGTGCTGGGAAAGTTATGCTTCCTCCATCGCATTCTGTTTTATTTGAGGGAGGAGGTATAACTGGAAATCAAACTCAGGACCTCATGCTTGCCAGGTAGGCACTGCACCACCGAGCTGAACCTCTGGCCCCCCTCCACTGTATTCTTAATTTATCCTTATCAAAAATCAGTTGGGCCCATTGGGTAGGTCTCTTACACAATCAAAATTTTAAAGTTTAGGGGTTCGATCCCTAGCATGCTGTGCCAGCTCCACCCTGTGGTGCGCTGAGGAGGCAATTGAGACTGGACGTGGTGGTGAACACCTGTAATCCCAGCACTTAGGAGACTGAAAACAGGAGGGTCACTATGAGTCTGTCCTTGTAGTGAGACCCTGTAGACCCTCTACTAAATATATAAAAAATAGATAAATTTTAAATTTTAATCTTGGAAAAAAGTTAAAAATTATTTTAAACAGAAGACACTGTCAGCTATCACAGTTCCACTCTTCTGCCTTTCCCTGACTGCCAACACCTCCTTCAAGGTGAGTCAGGATGCAATGCTCAGCTCATCCATAGCAAAGACCACTACACCCATGGGCTAGGAAAACTCTAAATGTTTGTGGAATAGATTAATAGAGATGGATAAAAACACTGCAAGGGAATCAGTCAGAGGGGTTAACCAAAATAGAGGCAATGTTTTTATAATTGACTTCATGAAGAAAAGCACACAGCAAGGTAAGGTAACAACTATTTTTAAAATGATAAAATGAAGCCACAGCCAAATCTGCAGCAGTAAAAACAAGCCAAATTCTTCTGACTACACACAGTGACACAAACAATATCATGGGATAGAGCTCTCTGCCTTACATGGCAAACATTGAGCATCAAGAGCATGACAAGACTCACAATCTCTGCACATAGGATTTCTCTATGAGAAATCCCAAATGAAGATATAGATTGCCCCTTATGTCAGAATAAGTACAAGAGAGAAAAAAATATAGGTTATAGATTTAGGTAGCCTTTTTCCATATTTTCTATGATTAATAGATGCATGATACCAAACAAGTTACTCTTCACCTCAGCTTCCCCATCTGTGAAATGGGGATAATATCTCCTTGAAAGGTTTTTGTGATGATTTAGTAAAGTGACATGTTTAACCTGTCATTACTCAATTCCTAACAACTTTTTTGCTTAACATGTAGAGGTTCCCAGTGTGTATGGGTGGCTGCAAAAAGTGTTCAGGACCCATGATGCTGAGAGTCCATGTCCAACCACATGAGTCTGCAGAACAGAATTCCAAACCAATATAAAGGCCTTTCGTGTGACTGTGTAGCCCTTGACAGGCAGAGTTTGAGGACAGGAGTAGCTTGATGATGGAGTTTTGGCTCTGTCTTTACTGCCTTGCGCTTTTCAACACCATCCCCCTGTTTAGGAGTCTGCCCCTAGCTTGATGGAAGGATTAGCGTGCAAAGGGGACACAATGGCCCAAGTACGGACCCACCAGACAGGGCCTGCAGCGACCTGCCTGCACATAGACACTTTTGCTTCTCCTGGACTAAACCTCACCGGCCTTGTGCTCTGCAGCTTCTGGGTTCCCTCCGTCGGCTCCTTTCCTAGCTCAGCTTGCTGGCTCACCATCTCTTCTAGTCTCTGCCTTACAGTTCCACGCACTGACGTTCTTCACTTTATAAAATATAATAACTTCTGCCCTCTTCCTCAGGCTGCAGCTTGGGGGATGGCTGCATTTTCTTCCATAGTTCTTCCTTGTTTTCTTTCGATACTGTGAATATGACAGAATTGAACATTTCAGAAAATCATGAGTCCAGGCTGAATGATGCCAGCACGTCAGAGACTTGTCCTGTGTTGATGCTGTGTCTGTGGTGCTGCTTAGGCTCACGCCACTGGCCAGGGAGACAAAACACCACTATTTTTTAAGCTACAGACCCTTTTGTATACATGTCAGATCTTGACTCCTATTCTCTACATTAGTTTTGTTTTGTCATTTTAGATCAAATATAAAACATAAACACAGTGTTCTGACAAACTCAGTCTACTCAAAATGTCCTGTTTGGGCAAAGGAAACTATAATAGACTAGTGAACGTGTTTCAGTACTGTTGAGGAATGTCGGTGCAGAATTATCCCATGCCAATCAGCTTCACACTGAGTCCTGGCTCTTCTATTTATACATCTTTCCCTGACAACTGAGTTATAGCTGGAAGGCTATAGTGTTTGGCAAGAGTCCATATTTGGGCATCCTTTCCCGGCATGTGCATTACATGCCCATGATGTCTGCAAGGAGATTAAAATAAATCCAGCTTAATTATGACAGGCTACAAACCAAAGTGCTGACAAGGAGGAGAAGTCAGAGAAAGGCAGGAACTGAAGGGTTAGCAGCCAGTCAGGGACAAAGGTAGCTCTCCTTGGCGGGCAACTTCTGAGACCTAAGAATGACTCTACTAGAAAAAGGCTGTACCTCTTAGAGGTCCTGATGGCCATGTGAGAAACCTAAGAAGGTGGAGACAGTACTCACTGGATATCTGATAAATGATAAACAGTCAGGAAGAGGAAAAGGACTCTTCAGAAGATGGGATAGAAGTGATTCAGTATAAAAGATCACAATTCATATATTGCTCAAAAAATATGAATTTAAAATTAATTCAACCCAAATAACATTTGTTGAGCACCTATTTTGCTTTAGGAAAAATCATACTACCTATTCTCTTCAAAGGTTAAAATTCATTCAGGAAGAACAAAAACCTAAATAAATGAATTCGAGTAGGCAAAAGGTGTTCTGAGAAACAGGTGGTGTATAGGTGGTGCAGCCATGACCGCAGCAGACCATCAGGAAATCAAATGAAGCAGACAATGAGATTTCAATTCATCTTTCTGCAACCCAAGACAAATTGCACAACAATGCTATGCATCCTTGACCAGGAAATGTTAAAATACCAAAGAACAAGAAAGGGGCTGTGCTTTTTGAAGTCTGACTACTTCATTCAATTTTGTGCTCATGTACACACTTGCATACACACATACACATGTGCATGCACACATGAGAAAGAGACAGACAGAGACATCAGGGCATGAGGAAGAATATATTTACTCTCCTGTTACAATGATTAGCTTTTGCCTTGCAGCTGCTAAATGCTTTTGGATAGCTTGTGTTCAAATTTCAGCTAAAAAAAAATTAACAGTTGATGTTACTTTGAACAGCTGGTGGTTTCCTCCACTCACTCCCAGGTGGCCACAGTTCCAATTTGTGGCTAGCCTTGTCTTCAAACATCTCAGGGCAACCAAAATACGACAGGATGACAGATCGTCCTCTCAATGGATACTGACAAACAAATTAGTGCAAAGATGCTTTTCGTGGCAGACCAGATGTGTTGAGTTCTATCATATGGAACAAGCAATGAGAAACTATCCATGCCCCATCTGTGCCTTTTATTTTTTATTTATCTCTCTCTGTCTTTTTTTTTTTTTGTCTCCTAACACATTGTAATGAAAAAAATTGCCAAATTTACATGTGCACCTAATGAGCACATGGAGAGCCTGGTTCCATTGAAAAGACTAAAACTTTCCTAGGATGCAACCCAGTAAATTATACTACCCAGTGATAGAAGTCTCCAGTAAATACTTGCCTAGAGGGAGAAGTTTTACCACAAGTCAGTAAATGCCAGGAAGAGGCTAAAAAGTACTCAACTGATCACACAAGCTGGAACAACAGCTCCAACATAGACTCCCTTTGGGACGATGGGGATATGCCTTTCTTACTGCCCACAGATGGTCACAGAGTGTCATCGGATAAGAAGGTACTTACATAAGTAGCTCGTCACTTCTCACATTCCAAAGCCACATGAAAAAAAGAAATGTAATATTGCCCTGTGTTCCATAGTAGTAGAGGAATCCCATGTTCTGAACAACAGTGAGAAGCCAGGAGCCATAATCTGTGAACAAGTCTCTCATAACTGTGGAGAAGGTGACAGGGTGGATGGCAGCATTGTAGAGCTGAGACACAGCCACATGATGAAGCTGCGCCAGTGTGGAGCATACAGAGATCCTGAGGAGGATAAAAAGCTTGTCACAATGTGTGCTTTATTGGTGTAGACTCTAGAATGAAGCATGCAAGTCAGAACACTTCTCTGAGTCTGTATATAAGAAAAGCATAACCACTATGATCAGAAAGTAGTGTGTTCAAAAAACTTTTTTTAATTATGTTGTAAAACACATCGCCATTTTTCCCCTCTCGAAAACCCTTGTTCATCTGAGACACGTTTAGCCCATCATTCCTGCCACTTTCTGAAGCTATCCTGGAAATCTTCTCTTTTGAGTGCTTTCCGTTGTGCTATCGTCATTCAATGTCCGGGACTGATTCAGCGCTTTTACCTCATATTCATTTTGACTTTGGGAAAGAGCTGGTAGTCCAAAGTGCCAGATCCAGAGCTGTCGGTGGAAGAGGACATAAAGTAACAGTTTATGAGCTTGTCTTGCTATTGGGTGGCACGCAGCAGCAGCATTCATTATATTATCTTTTATCACATCACAAAAATTCTCACAAACAGATTTCCTGAACTGCTTCAGGAAGAGATAAGAACAATGAATTAAGTGTGTTCAAACAAAGGAAAGCTTTTGGGCTTGTTTTTTTTGTTTGGTTTTTTTTTTTTTATGTATTCATTACAGGGTCTCACTACACAGATCGGACTCGTAGTGATCCTCCTGTTTTCAGCCTCCCAAGCACTGGGATTACAGGCACGTGCCACCATGCTGTCTCAGTGCACCCAGGGGGCAGGGCTGGCACACAATGCTGGCACTTCAGTCTGCTGAGCTATCTGGCCAGCCCAGGAATAGTATTTTAAAGTGAACTAATGGCAACATGTTTTATACCATAATACATTCTTAAAATGTGCACATTCACTATATATCTGATCACTGCCTATGCTTATTACTGGAGTGTAGGAAGGTCTCCAGAGTAGTGTTTTCATTACAAATATGATAAGGTAGGTGGTACTGTTGCTGGGCTAAGAGTGACCATTTTTTAAGAAATCTCAGTTGTCCCGCCTGCAGAGTAGATGGGGTAGAGCAGGAACTGTGTGCAGAGTTTGGAGCCCGGCTACAGAAAGCACACTGCTGCCCTGATCCCTCAATCTGGGTGCTCTACAAAAACCCAGTGATTCCAGCCAGTCTGACTAATGGAGCAGCCCGTGTTCTCCAATGTACACTAATAGATTAGTGATCATTGTTACCAACATTGGTCAAGAGTTTACTGGTCAGAAATCGTAGTCTATTTTCTACAATGGTAGAATACAGCAGACTGATAAATTATAAATGTTAGAATTTTATTTGGTTCATGGTTCCAAGGTTTGGAAGTCTAAGATGGAGCTGGCATAACTGGTAAGAGATTTCTTGCTACATCAAACTAGGTAGCAGCCAAGCATGGTGATGTCTGCCAGTCATCCCCACACTCTGGGAGGCGAAGGCAGGAGGGTCATAAATTCAAGCCAAGACCTTTGAGAGAGAGAGAGAAAGAGAGAGAGAGAGAGAGAGAGAGAGAGAGAGAGAGAGAGAGAGA
>NDGM011202130.1:2321-14509 GCA_002564305.1 Octomys mimax | reverse complement strand
TATATATATAAAAATTGTGGTATATACTTTATATATCTCGTAAAATTTAAGGTAAACTGCATTTTAATGGATATGGTGAGATAATTTTAAGACACCCTGCCTACATATGTGTTTCTAGTAACAGTTACCATGATGCAAAATTATAGTGGAAGGTAAAGCTATGTATCAAGGCTTCATTGCTGTCCTGGTACTGCTAAACAGACAGAATGAGAGTTTGTTCATGTGGGTGGACTGGGAATGGAAGATTAGGGATGAGAGATTGTGAAGGCTTCAGATACAGGGAAGGCTCAGGTGAGTAATGAGAATTCTGACAACCTGGAGAAATGTCCTAAAGCAGAAGAAGTGAGAAATTTTAAATAATAAAGACAATGGAGAGCAGAGTGCTGAAAATGTAAAAACTTAAAATCTGAAAGAACAAGAAAAGGGGGGAGAATAAAAATTTTATAGTGGTTGCTTAGCTAATGTTGAAGTCTCCTTTACATTGCTTTCAATACTAAATATTTTAGAGATATTTATTGTGGGAGTTCAGGACACCAAAATGACTTGATATCATAAAATAGAAATAACTTATAAATCACCCTGCAAAAATGAAATATGGTAGTACTTTTAGAGTTACTAGAAATGTGGGGCTGGGGAGATAGCTCAGTAGAATAAGCACTTGTCTGGCAAGTGCAAGGGCCTGAGTTCAACCCCCAGTTCTGGAAAAAAAATGCCTTTAGAAATGTATTAAGAAAAATTTTCTAAGTCAAAGCTAAAGTTATTTCTTCATAACATAGTTAAATTCTAGGTAGATCAACTCTTCTTTCTAGCTACTTTTTTTTCGGAACCGGGGATTGAACTCAGGCCCTTGCACTTGCCAGGCAAGCGCTTAGTCCACTGAGCTATCTCCCCGGCCCCTAATTTGTTTCTTTATATACAGTTGGCCCTGCTTGAGGAAATTAGAAAGGTAAAAATGTGTACTTGGCAAACGTCAAACAGGATTCATCATTGTGCATAAGGTGATATGGTGAGTGAACTAACTGAACTTAATGTTCAGTTCAGGAACAGTTTTTCAGGATTATCTAAGTAGACAGTTTATTCAGTCTACTGAAAGAGCATAGCATAGTAGATATCCACTGAAACCTGAGCAAATAAAGTCAGCAAAGAGGTGGACAGGTGGTAAATGAAGAGAAGTAACTTAACTGCGTGAAAAATGCATGATGTTTACTCTAGATAACATTAAGGGTCCAAATTCCTTCATGATACAGGAAAGTAGAAAAACTACTTGTCTAGGCATTTTAAAGTCTGTCAGCTTTCTCCAGGTGTCAGGCCACAGAGACTGAGTTTTTTCTCTGTTCCATCAGGAACCTGAGCAGCTTTTCTCATTTTGTGTGGTTGTGTGTATATGAGATCCCCATACCTACTGAATGAGTAAGTGAAAGAATGAATGACCAAGTACATGCATATTGAAAAATATCTGTATGCCAGGTAGATCTTTTGTTGGACAAAATGGGGGATTTTTGTCTCAGCCCTGGTTTGAAGACATAGATGAAGTCTAGACCATAACTAATCAAACATTCATAATTTCATGCTTGGACTCTGTAGATTGTAATTTGCTTCCTGATTTTAAGTTAGGGACTTGAGCGGTCGGGTAAAATGATTCAATCCAGAAGGGTGCCATTTTTTAAATTGCAGTCGTGGAATCCTAAATGCTATCTCTGTGACCCCTAAAGAGTACCTCTATAATTTTCCACCTTTGCTCATGACGGATGATTCCAGATTTGCACACAGCTTTCCCTTCCCTCCACTGTCTGAAGCTGATGCTTGTCATTTCCCCCTGGAGGTGTCTGGGTGGCTGCACACTGATTGAGCTAAGCACTTTCTGAGATTGCTTTCCCCCATATGAATTTGAAGAAATAAGAAGTGAGGCACCCAGGACAGAAACGAAAAGTGAAGAGGCTGGCAGACTGGCACACGAAGTAGCTTAGCACTTGTGCTGAAGCTTCCAAAGCAGAAGCTTCTTTCCTTTGTGTTTGGTCAGTGGCACTCTTTTCTGTTGTTTGTCACACCTGTCATTTTTTTCCCAAGATGTGAGCTGAGGTCCTTCATAGCATTTCTCAACTAGTTAGTGGGTTATATTAATTAGGACATGTATGAATTGCATCACTGTAGAAAATTTGCCTAAGTGTTCATTTTCCTTATTAGAAAATAGAGAAAAAACGTGAAACCATTCTCACCACCCAACCCTACTTTCCAAGGTATGTAACTTCATAACAAATGATGACAAAAATTAAAGTATTGAGAGAAAGATTACATTAATCTGCCAATGTATCTGCCATTTTTTTCACCATAGCATTCTGAACAAAATTTTCTTTAGAGATTTATATGTATGTATCATGTAGCCTTAGCAATAACTGTATATATTTGATTTTGAATAAATGAAGAGGGCTCAAGCTGCAGTGTGGGAAATCAGTACCCTTATTGACACTGCACATTGCATCTGTTTTTTAAAAAACACTGTATTCATAATCTCTAATAAATGATTATGTATGTGTGCAAGTCAGATTGACTGTATTCATAATCTCTAATAAATGATTATGTATATGTGCGAGTCAGATTGAGTCAACAAGACCAAAAAATAAGGATGTAAATTCAGCAAGTATTTTTTTCCTCTTTGCATTCAGTGTCAGCAATAGGTTCTTAAAATTTGACTGTTTTTTATTTCAAGCCATAGTCTCATTCATATTTATCAAGAGGAGATTCAGTAATTTTTTTGTGTCCACATGTCTGACAACCTCACAGATCAATAAGGTGTGAAACTATATTTAACATATTAAATTCATCCAACCTGCAACTGCATATACTCAGTTTATATAAAGAGAGTTACGTACAGTGGGACTTGTGAGCAGTTTTGTTTGTATCGTAAGTCCTCAAAAGACTAATCCTGCTGAAACCTTGGTTCTGAAAGGTAGATATCTAGCTTCCAGAATTGTGAGACAGTAAACTTGTGCTATTTAAGTCTCTTATCTTGAAGTTCTTTGATGCAGCAACACTAGCAAACTGAGAATGCAGTAATATCGTCACCTGTTTCTAAACCTATTCCTTACAAAAAGAAAGAGTAAAAACAGACACAGCTTCTACTGTCTTAACTTTTCTGTTTTTGTATCTATAGTATTATATATATATATATATATATATATATATATATATATATGTGTGTGTGTGTATGTATATACGCACATGCATACATTTGTGTGTATATCAAAGGAGTATATATACATATATCAGATATTAAGAGAGTCACTGTATCTTGAGTTGGGGTACAGAGCTGCTGAGATTTGAGGGGAGAATATTATTTGTATTAACTGCACAAATAGATGAAGTTGGTAGTTGATTACTCTTTTTGGTAATCAAGTTGACTCTGGGAACTTAAGGGGCTGTACTTTGTTGAAGTCTCTTCAGGTGCCATTGCTACTCCTTGCTATTCCAAATGTTCGATATCAGGAAAAGGAGATGATTGTTGATATTTACTTAGGCCAAAGAAAGCAAAGCCTTGACCAAGCTCTCAGACAACTTCCACCGAATGCTGCTTCAGTATGGAAGGGACAGGAGATTACTGTGAAAAGCTTGCAGCTGTTATCAGGTGGCACTCAACCATTTGAGGAAGCAGGATTGTGAAGCACTTTGAATAAACTTGAATGTTAGTTTGGACACATTATAAACTAAAATCATTTCAGCCAGACCTTTCTGATATCTTTCCACTTCGTGTGAATGCCTGGTCTTCATTTCTAGCAGCAACAGCAGCAGACACCACCTTGCCTCTCTTTGATGCTAAACTCCTCTGGGCAATGACCTGACTGTTATGGTTGTGTGCATGGCATTTAGTGAGCAGCTACATCCAAAAGGGGACCTGATTTTTAAAAATAATACCAGTGAAATGATTGGGGAGGAAGATTCTTGGGAAGAATACATATACTTTACAACTCTGAGTTTGCATGATTCAGTGATTCCATTTTAACATGTAAATTATTGGCCAATTTGAAGTTTGCTACTGGCCATATTTTTTCTTCTATGGACTTGAGTGTAATTTTGATCCTGTTGGGAAGGACTAGCAGGAATCTGCCTGCATCGAACAAGAAACAATTTTGAATCATGGCTCTTCTAATTTTGTATGTTCTTACAGCTTATAGCACACAGGGCTTTGAAATAAAAATTGATTAGGTGAGGTGCTCAAGATCCTAGACAGGAACAGAGAACATAGGCAGTAATTTGTATATGAAAATCTCTGTCTCTGCATAAATCCTTATCTTCTTTTGGAGGGGGAGTTTTGAGATGGGGTGTCTCACTGAATAGTTCAGATTGGCCTTGAATTGACTATTAGAACAGGCTGGCCTCACACTCATGGCAATCTCCTGCTTCAGCCTTCTGCGTGCTAGGATTACAAACATGTACCACCATGCCCGGCTTCCATGTTAACTCTTTAGGTCTTTTAAATAATTGCTTTGAAAGAAAACTTTGTGATGGTTGTTTGAAGGGTCTATGAGAAACATTGGGTGAGTGATTGACTGAAGATCACTCTCAAGTGTACTAATATGGGGCCTGCAGTATCAATTCTATGATAAATTATCAGCATTGGAGCCATTATATTATTTGAAATTGTTATAGCTAAGCTGACATTTAAACATTTTTATACTAGACGACACTTATTATTTCCAATTCTAGACATGCACAATACATGTTGAGGAACCAGTTACTTCCTGGGGAAATGGGAATGGACTCTATTGTGGCTGCCTGTACCTGCTCCAGTCATCATCTAAGCCCAACTCCAGCCCTTCCCCCACTCTCTCATCTCCACAGCTTGGTTAGGACTAGGGCCAGTCATGAATATGCATGTGTCACACACCTGTGACCAACAGATCCTCCATCCAGGACTGGCTGAGTAGTATCAGTTACATGAAAGGGGTGATGCATGGCAGCTGCCTATCTGTGGTCACTGGGCTCTGTGCCCTGCTCTGACAGCTGCATGTTATATCCTGTAGCTCTACCAGCTCAGCCACCTCTGTGACAGGCACATCAAAAAAGAGGCTAAGCCTGCTGATCCTAAGTTATCACTTCAAGGACAGGCAGCTCTGAAGTGTAATGTACAAAGATCCCTCTCCAAATTTTAGGAACTTTAGACATCATGATTTTTACTATTAATAAATGATAACATCACAAACATTTATTGGTTGCTTAGCCATATGGAGCACCTTATATGAGTTATCTCATTCAATCTTTACAAAACCCCTTTTTGTCAGAAGCTGGAAGGTTTCTTGTTTCTATAAAGGGTCAGATTCTAAATATTTTAGGCTTTAGAGGCCATGTAATTAATCTCTCTGAAAACAGCTACATACAATATATTTTGAGTAAATGAGCAGGAGCATGCTCCCATAAAACTTTCTTTACAGCATTGCTTCTGAGCCAGATCTGGTTCACTAGTCATGGGTTGCCGACCTGTGCCCTATGCTCTTGCACTCATTTCATAGATGAGGAAACTGAGGCTTGTGGAATTTAAGTAACTGCCTAAATGAGCATAGTTGCTAAGTTGCAGAACTGGGCTTCTAATCTAAAGAATCCAATCCTTATCCCTTGGACTTAACTTCTGTGAACTACTGTGCTATCTTGCCAAGGGAAAGGCATTTTAGCCTCTACGTGTTATGAGTTATATAGAACATGGCCCAACTTGGAAGGTAAACATTGAATAGGCAATGCCAGCCATTGACCTAAAGATGCTATTTAGGTAAAAGCAGACAGTCTGATCTACAGCACATTCTAGTAATGTATCTGCATCCTTGAATAATTGAAAAAAGCCTTAAAATTTGCCCTATGATCTGATATTGTAGGCATTATAGTCAATAAGATTACAGGAAACAAATAAGCCTAATTCTTGAGTTTGTTTATATGCTGATAGTCCATGGGTTTTATAGTAAGATTGCTTTTGCATATTCTAAAGGAAGATTTTTATTTTCACATAAATAAATCAAGCAAAGAGTTTCTGTACATTTAACATAAAGCCCTTGAAAGCATTCCAAACAGCCCCCTCCACTTCCACCCCAGGATAGGCAGCTCCTTTTGTATTTTATTTCCATGGTAACAAGTATGTTTCAGCTTCAGAGTGCCAAACTACAAGATAACCATCCAGTTCACATTGCTAGGCATTTACTTAGGGAACTTGTCATGCTTGCTGGTGACAAGATAATACCTGAAGTAGAATCACAGAGGCCTGCTGTGTTGTTTTGTACAGTGAGATCTTTAAAGACTCAAGTTCTGCAGGTGGACTGAAGTCAGGGAATACTTAGTTTTAGACAGCAGTTCATCAGACACAAAATACCATGAGCAGCTAGACTTCAAAGATGGGCCTGACACACTATAAAGAATCCCCAGAACTCATAGTTCCTGGCCTTTGAGTGAATGAAATATTAGGAAGAATGCAGCTCGCAAAATGGGGCTTCATGTGACTAATCATCATTGCTCATAGTTCGTTTGAGAGAAGTGCAAGTGGGGCCACTGCCTAGTGGAACACTCAGAGAGTGAAAACTTTTTATCTAAAGGAAACTATTGTCTTTGGAAAGCTGATGTCTTTGAATGTAAACAAGCGTCCATTCATTGCTAAAAACACTGACAGAGGAATAAAACTCAATTAATAGAAAAGTTGATAGTTGCACTCATGTGAAATGGTTACTGTGAATTAATTATATAGGGTATGCTCAATGAATGTATGAAACCCTTTCCTATGAAATCATTTTCTAGAAGATAATCCTAGGTTTAGTTCATTTAATTAAAAAAAGTACCCCAAATCAAAATGGAATTATAGTACTATGGGCAACATTCCATCTTTAATGAATATATATATTCTCTGCTGGAGTGTGGGCAGAACCTATGAATATGATAGGATGACACCCCCATAATTAGGTTACATTATATGGCAAAGATGAATGGATTTTTACCAATATAATTAAGGCTCCTAGTCAGTTGATTATGACTTGATGGAAAGGCAGATTATCTTGCTGGGGCTCAATTAATAAGATATAAGTCCTTGAAAAAAGGACTACCATAAGAGACACTCTCCTACTGCTCAGTAGAAGCTACTATCGTGAATTGCTTGTGGAGAAGCAAGGCCTCAGTTCTAGCAGTCTGATTTCTGCCAGTAACCAATAAAGCTTGGAAGAGGCTCCTGAGCTCCATGTGAGAAGGCAGCCTGCTGAAGCCTTGAGTGTAGGCCTTGTAAAATCCATTTTGGCCATGTCTGGTCTTCTGACCTGTGAGAAACTATGAAATAATAATGAATAATTAAGACTCTGAATTTGTTATAGTTTGTTACGTAGGAGTAGAAAACTAAACACAGCAACTGTCATCACAATTTAATTCTGAAAATGTTTGCTCATCCCTGTAGTATCCTTGTGGCCTGTCAGAAACCATTGGTCAGTTTTCCTATTTCTGAGACATAAAACTGATACCTACAGGGCTGGGGAGATAGCTCAGTGGTCTAAGCACCTGCCTGGAAAGTGCAAAGACCTGAGTTTGATCACTGTTACTGCATGCCATGCTGGCCCGGGAACCTTGGGCGTGCCTTCCAGCCATGGAAACTGGGCATATGCCTGTAATCCCAGTGCTGGGGAAGCTGTGACAGGAGGATCATTACAAGTCCAAATTGTGTGGCAAGACCCTGTATCAAAAGAAAAAAGAAAAAAAAGACACTGATACCTACAACTTTAGGAGAGGTTTGATTTGGCTCATGGTGTCAGGGGATTCAGTCCATGATCAGGTGGCTTCAAGGAGATACATCATGGTGAAAGGGCGTGACACAGCAGAGATGCTTAGGTAGATGGGAAGCAGAGCAGGGGGAACAATGCCATAGAGCAAGGGGCAAGGGACAACTCATGATAACCAAGGCCACATCTCCCTGACTCAAACACATGTAGAAGTGTGCTTTACCAATCTGCCAGGCATTTCTTAATCCAAGGAAGTTGACATGACTGTTAAGTCATGGTCCACACATCTCCTGAAGCCATACTTAATCTCCAAATAAAGACAACAACCAGATCACAATTCCATCTAATATAATACAACTGTCTTGCATACAATCATTTGAAGTCAAACTCGGCTCTGAACCCAAGGCAATTATTAATCTATTTTCTTTACTATTTTTTTCTGAACATTTCATATAAATAGAATCATACAGTATGAAAACTTGTATTCACCTTCCTTTGGTTAGCATATTTTTTACGTATTTAGTAAAAGGTCTACAGGGTCTTACTACACAGATTGTACTCCTAGTGATTCTCCTGTTTTCAGCCTCCCAAGAGCTGGGGTTGCAAGTGTGTGCTACCATGCCCAGTCTCAGCGGTCCTCTTAACATGCCCCAGGGGTGGGGCTGACATGGCATGCTGGGGATCGAACCCCGGCCACTGCACTCTGCCTTAGCAGGAGCTTTAGTCTGCTGAGCTATCTGGCCGGCCCTGGTTAGCATATTTTTGAGGATCCTCCAGGTTGTAACATAAAATGGTATTACACTGTATGGGGATACTATATTGTGTATATCATTTATCAGTGGATGGATGTTTGGATTGTTTCTAGTTTGAGATTGTTATGAATAACGTGCTGTGAGTATTAGTGTGCAAATGTCTGTACGTATGTTTTCATTTCTTTTGGTAGATACTTAGGAGCAGAATTAGTAGTTTGTATAGTATAAAGTGTTTGTGTTTGAATTCATAAGCCTCCATCAAACTATTTTCTAAAGTGACTATTATTTTATTTTCGCTCCAACATTGAATGGGAGTTTTAGTTTTTGGACATTCTTGCCAATCTATGATATTTCCTGTGTGTTTTATTATGTCCTTTCTAGTGGGTGGGTAGTAATATTTTATTACAGTTTTCTTTTCCAACTAATAATTAGAATATATTTTCATATGTTTAGCCATTTGTATATCTTCTCTGTTAAAATGTCTATGTGTTTTGACAATATTTTCAGTTTAATCATTTGTTTTTTTATTGCTTTCTTTTCAAAGATATTATTCTCAAAGATATCTTCCCAAAATAATTAAAGCCATTATATTGTAGGGATGATGCATGCCCATATTTATAGCAGCACAATTCATAGATAAATCTTGGAAGCAACCTATATTTTCAACAGATGAATGAATAAAGAAAACGTATTTACACATTATTGTGCCACAAAGAAGAATAAACTGGAGTCATTTGTAGGAAATAGATGCATCTTGAGACGATACGTTGAGTGAAATAAATCAGATACATAAGCTTTAATGTTGCATGATTTCTCTTCTATAAGAAACACAAACTGGGCCAGATATAGTGGCACACGCCTGTCATACCAGCATTTGGGAGGCTGAAGTGGGAGGATCGCGGAGAGTTTAAGGCCAGCCTCGGCTACATAGTAATACATAGTGAGTTTAAAGCCAGCCTGGACTATGCAGTGAGATCCTGTGTAAAAAAAAAAAAAGGAACTTATACTGAAATAAAGACCAAATAAAAAATAGATGATAGGACATAGGGAGATCCTAATGAAATGTGAAGGAGATTAAAAAATGGGATTACAGAAGGGAAAGTGAGTGAAAAAAGAAATTAAAATGTGTTAGGCCAGGTGTGGTGATGCGCACCTATAATCCCAGGACTCGGGGGACTGAGGCAGGAGAATCACTGCAAATCGAGGCCAGTCTGGGCTATATAGTGAGTCGAGGCCAGCCTGAACTGCATAGTGAAACTCTGTCTGAAAAAGACAAAAAGAAAGGTGTTACGTACAATATTAAGTCTAAACAAGAAATGTAAACATTATGTATTGTACACATGTACCAAACATGTAATAAAAGAACAAACAAAAAGCCCCCAAAAGAATCCCTTTTAAAGAAGTTCAAGAGATGGATGGAGGGGAGAAGGAAGGAAGAGAAAGGAGTGAAAAAAGGATTAAGATGTGTTTTGTGCATATACCAACACCTGACAGGGAATGTAAACATTATGTACTACAAACATGTACTAATAAAAGATAAATAAAATATATTTTAGACATATGTCCCTTATCAAATGTATGACTTACAAGTATTTCCTCGCATTTTGTAGATTGTTTTTTAATGTTCTATTTTATTTCTTAACTTTTGTTCATTTTCTTGACATGTCTTTTGGAGCATAAAAGGGTTTAATTTTCATGAAATCCAGTTTTATTTTATTGTGCTCTTTGTGTTGTAGTTTAGAATTGATTTCCTTATCAGCGATCAAAAAAAGAACATATATTTTCTCCTAAGAGTTTTCCATATACACTGAGAGCACTTTGTTAATTTTACAAACAACCTGTTAAGATTTTACTTTACTTTAAAGCAGTAAGTCATAGGGCTGACGAAAAGGAGGATCACTATGAGTCTGAGCTGTCTAGTGAGACCCTGTACCAAATACATAAAATAAAAAATAAAAAAATAAACCAGTAAGTCAGTTTGGGGAAATATATATATTTTTCTGAGACAGGGTATTATTACATAGTTCAAGCTAAACTTGAACTAATTATGTAGCCCAGACTGGCCTTGAATTCATCCTGATCCTCCTGCCTCAGTCTCTTGAGTGCTGGGACTATAGATATGTGCCATCACACCCAGTTAAAAATTGTTTTAACGTGTAATCTTCCAATCCATAAACATTGAATGTTTCTCTGTTAATAGTTTTCTTCAGTCTCTATTGTATAATTAAATATACATTTTTATATTTACTATAAAAATATTAAATGTTTTTATATTAAATTGTGCACATCTTGAATTTCTTTGCTGTTTTCCAGTGTATTTTGTGTAATAGTATTTTAAGTGAAATTATTTCCTTCTCATAAGATGTTGACTGTTAGTAATACATAGAAATGAAATGAATTTATATATACTGATCTTGTGTAATTTTGCTAGATTTGTTTACTGATTCTTGTAGATTTTGTGGATTTATTAGGATGCTCTATAGCATTTTGTCTGACTATAAAGACAGTTTCGATTCTTTGTGCTTTGGATGTCATAACTTTTTTATGTTCCTTATTTCTGTGTCTAGAAGCTCCAATATATTGTTCCATAAAAGTGATGAGAGAGGAAGCCATCCTGTGGCCCCAGTCTCTGGGGAAAGTATTCACCCTTCCACGTTAAACATATAAACTACAGATGCTTTATAGATGGTTTTTATCTGAATGAGGAATTTATATCTATTCTTGTTGAGAATTTTTAATCATGAATGGGTACTGGATTTTGTTAAATATATTTTCTGCAACCATTGAAATGAGTGTGTACTTTTTGGCATTTATTCTATTAATATAGGGTATTATATTCCTTTTTGAATGCTTAAGAAAACATGTTTGTACAATATTTCCCATGTGTTTACATAATCCTTTCTATGAGTTATTGATTTTAGATTGCTAATACTTTGTTAAGGATGTTTGTTTCTATGTTCCTGAATAATATTTATAGGTAGTTTTCTCTTCTTGAAATATCTTAGTCTTGGGCTGGCCAAATAGCTCAGCGGATTAAAGCACATGCAAGCAGGCACAGGGGCTGGGGGTTAGATCCCTGGGCCTGCTGTGCCTGCGCTGACCCCATCCCCCATGCTGAGCCTGAGGCGATTGAGACTGGGTGTGGTGGCACTCGCCTGTAATCCCAGCTCTTGTGAGGCTGTAAACAGGAGAATCACTATGAGTTTGATCTAGTAGTGAGACCCTAAACACCCTATAGAATTTTCCCTAATACAAAAAAAGAAGAAAGAAAAAGAAATGTCTTAGTCTGATTTTGGTACCCAGAGTAACACTGGTTCTCACCAATTTGATGGGAAGTGTCCTGTCCTCTTTTTTTACAAAAAGCTTGTGAGGGGTTGGTACTGTTTCTTATGTACATATCGATAGAATTCACCAGTGAAGCACTTTGGGCCTAGGTTTTTCTTTTGGAAGTACTTCAAATTGATAATTTATTTTCTCTGCTTGTAGATATAGCCAGCTTTTTCATCTTTTTCTAAGTTTATTCAGATATTTGTGTCTTTATTGGACTTTTTCTATTTTCTTTAAGTTTTTTAATTTGTTGACATTTCTTTATAATTTGTTAATGTTCCTTTATAATTCTTTTAATTTATACATTTTTTTTTAATTTTTTTTTTTTAATTTTATTTATGTGTGTGTGTGTGTGTGTGTGTGTGTGTGTGTGTGGCCA
>NDGM011202030.1:6325-23310 GCA_002564305.1 Octomys mimax | reverse complement strand
ATTAACCACTAAGAAGAATGTATGCAGTGTGTTAATTATTGAAACTGTCCTTCCGATTTGATTGAAAATGTCTCATTGCTATTTATCAATAAAATTATGTCAAAAAATAAAAATAAAAGACTGTGCATTACCTCATTTTCAAAGGGTGAAGGTGTGATTTAAGCATTCGCTGCATTCTCCCTTTTTCTTGGAAAATTCCTTCATAAGCCAGAACATGGACTGCTCTCATTCTAACAATTATTCCTCCCTGACTGGATGTCCAGCCCATTATTCCCACCACGGCTTCACTAGCTGTTTCCTCTCTAACATCCTGCTCAAGCTTCCTGTTTTAAGATTTCTAAGGGCCAACACAGCAAACCACTGCCTCATTCCATTCTCCTAATCCTAGGAAAACTTCATTCATCCATAATTAAATCCAACTTTCTGCTAAGCTCACACTTCCATAAGCCCTCAAAAAAATCATTCCATAATCTCATCAATTTTCTTCACTGCAATTCTTTCATTTTCTCAGAGGACAATTCTGTACCTCCTATAATAATTCTCCCTTAAATTTTCACTTCAAATGATTGAATGCTTCACATCTTATTTAACTGAGAAAGGATAAACAATTAGAGAACATCGTTAACACCTAATAAAAACTTACCCCCAACAATATGCTATTTTCTTATCATGTCAGATAACTTGTCTCATTTATCAACCCTCTATGAATATACAAAAATTACTTCCCACACCTTCTCAAGGGGATTCTCTATAGACTTGTGAATTTTACCTTGTCCATCAGATGAATCCCATCAGCTGATTACCTTAAAAACATAAAAACCTCCGAAACAAAGGCTTTGACTTCACTTTCCACCTACACACCTTTCTAGTCCTGTTTAAAAGACTATCGCCTCATAAAAATTACCTACATGGGCAGACTTCACTTTTTTTTTTTAACTCCCCATTCTCTTCTTAACACATATGCTTTAGAATTGCAAAACAAAAAATGCATGGCGATATTTTTCAGCCTAAATAAATGATGCTTAGGCTAAAGCAATGGTCAGTTCTCAATATGACACTTATCTAGATTCAAATCTGCAGATACAAATGGCATTGCTGAGTACTGCCTCCTTCACAAAACATGTCTATTTATGATCCTTAATGGTACTCCTGCATATCTTTCTATATTTCTTATCTAGCATCTGTTCTTTGTAACCCCTTTAAGGTAAAGTAATTCAGAATTCAATATTTGAAATATATTGCTTTCTACTCTCCTTCAGGGGATTGTACACAATCATAGCTTTAACTATCTACTTTAAATAGGTAATTTTTTTTCCCGAAACTAACAATTCTCACCTCTTCTCTGAATTACAGGCTCATATGCTGACTGCTCAAGTCCCATTTATATATCAGTCATCTTAACCTTAACAGATCCAGCACTAACCTCTTGACCTGTTACAGTTTTGATCTAAAATATCCCCCGAAAAGTCCATGTGTTTAGAGATGGCTTGTAGAAAGTAACTGATTCATGGAGCACTATACCCATCCAGCACACTTATCCATTTATGAATTCATAGGTGAATGTATGGTTAGGAGGTAATGCCCGATGGGTGGCAGTGGGAGTACCCCTGAATCCTCTCTCTCTGACTGCTTGAGTTGAGCAGCTTTACTCCACCTTGTCTCTCCATCATGCCATTTCTGCCTTGGGGCCAGACACCCATCGACTGGATCCTTTGGAACTGAAAGGTGAAATAAACTCTTCCTTTCAAGCTATGGGTGTTGGGTATTTTGTTCTACTGATGGGAAAGAGACTAATAGAACCATCTGCTGTACATCCTAAGCTGTGGGTGTTGGGTATTTGTTCTACTGATGGGAAAGACACTAATAGAAACATCCCTTCTGTCCAGTTTCCCACAGGTCTGTGAATAGGCACTATATTCTACACTATTCCTGATGACCAAATGATGCCAAAGTACCAGTTTAGAAGCCATTGTATTACGGCTGTGACTCATCCACATGGCTGACACTGACAAAAGATCTACAAACTGCAGTACAGGGTTTCAGGGTAAATCTTGAGGGGATTTGACTGATCCTGGACTCAGTGGCTGGCTCAGCCCTCCTGGGGTGGAATTGGCACAGCATTTGGTGCCAGGGATCAAACACTGGTCCCTGCACTTGCCTGAGCAGTTGCTTAGTCCACTGGCCCTACATGACATACCTTGGTTTCTCCTTGCTCCCCACTCTCCTCCCCTCCCTTCAACGCCTTTTCCCCTACTTATTTACCAAAGCTTTGCTTCCATTTTATCCTCATTTTGTCTTTATTTTTATTTTCCTTTCCTTTCCCTTTCTCTCCTCCAAAATTTATTCAACCTCCTCAACAGGAATGGAGCTATGAGGACTTACTCACCTGTTTTCACTTTCACTCACAGGATTTGAGTACACTACACACACAGTAAATACTCAACTATTTGTTAAAATTTTGAGTTAATTCATTAATTCAGCATATGTTGTATCCAAGACTTAGCTCTATCATATGATCTTTATAAGTAGTATAGCTAAGCATGAATGATTTTCACACAACCCTTGTCCCCTACATTCACTGTATAAGGCAGGCCACTTGGAAGTTTTAGACATGCAAACAGAAGACAGGTACACACACATGTGACAGAGATACACACAACTCTGAAAAACATCTTACAGGCCAGTCAGATAGCTCAGAAGATGCAGCAGCCAGGGCTCCACCCTCAGTGTGCCGTGCTGGCCCTGCCCCTGGGGTACGCCGAGACTATGACTGAGACTGGGCGTGGTGGCTCGCGCCTGTGATCCCAGCACTTGGGAGGCTGAAAACAGGAGAATTACTAGTGTCCGATCTACATAGTGAGACCCTGTAGACCCTGTACTAAATACATTTTTCAAAAAGTAAAAAAAGAAAAAAAAAAATCTTACAGACCCTTGTAATTCACAAAATGGTTCTTTTTACCTAGTTGTAAAGCTTCCTACTCGCACAGTGAGGACACATGCTCACGCACTGCTGTCTGTAAATTTTAACTGTATGCATATTATGAACTGTATTTAATAGCAACGTATCCAAATATCAAGTAATCTCTGATTAACGTCTATAAACATTTGGATTTTAGATGTGATGCACATATTTGCATGTCGATAAATGATGAGAAAAGAACAGGAAAATCTTGCATGTGGTTCTTTATATTCAAGTTCTTCATATCCAGAAGATAATACGTATTTTTAAAAATACACAATACAAGAATTAGATTCTCACCTTCTATAGGATGTTAATGTAGTCTTATAAAGAGTGCATAAAGAACAACTCTTCCTCTTACTTATTCCCAGGCTCCCTGAATTGCCTAAGTTTACGCTTGAAGAGCTTCAAAGATTTACATTTTTAGGTGACTTTCTAGGAACAGTCAATTTTTTTGCTATGTATAAAAATAATCAGAAGAGCAAGGAAAAAAGCCAGCGATAGAGAGCAGAGCCTAAGGAGAAAACCACAGCTGCACTATTCCTGGACACAAATCCAAGGGTGCTAATCATTCTGTGCCTCAGAAACGTGTCCTCACTTGTGTTGTTTTATAGACTGAAGGAAAGAAGGAAGGCAGGAAGGAGAGCAAGAAGAGACAGAGACAGAGGCAGAGGCAGAGGCTGAGGTAGAGACAGGGACAGGGAGAGAGACAGGGACAGGGACAGGGATGGGGGGGAGGGACGGAGAGGGAGGGAGGGAGGGAGGGAGGAAGAGAGAGAGAGAACACAGAAGCAGAACACACAGATCACATCTTTCCTGCACTGAAGGAGATATTCTCAGATCTTCATCAATTCAGAGATCACTATCTAAGCTAGACACTAAGGGCCACTGAGCAGAATATTTAATCCTGAGTGAGTTCTTTTTGCACTGACTATAACGATTTAATATTTTACACCTCAATTACTTATAAGAACTAAACTCATTGCATATTTATCAAGGCTTTTAAAAAGAACATGGAGTCAACTTTCCCCTAAAATTTTCCTAAAATTCAGAATCACAATCTGTAACAATCTGTAACTGTGTATTATTAGAGTTCTGGACCTATTCTTTCTACGATCACAAAGCTCCTTTGAAAAGTGTCCAACTGAGATCTATGAGGGAGAGGAATAACAGAGCAAAAATTAGAAGAAAAAGGAAGGAAGTCAAATAAACCTTTGAAGGAGCTTCAAAAGTTCACATTTCTTAAGGCATTTTTCTGGTCTAAGTGCCAAAATAAATCTATATGAATCCATTTCTTAACTACCTTATTTTACTATCACTGTATTTTCATTGGTTACAATATCAGTAAAACATAATTTCTTTTTAGAAGAGTCAAACAGAATTCTCTTTATTAAAAAAAAAGAGGTAAAACTTTCTGTTAACAACATGTATAGCGTGAATTCTGCATAAACACACTCCTACAATGGGACCATGGGATACATCCTGAAGGAAAGAGCCACAGGACACAAGGTGATTTCTGTGTACTTAAGAGTTCTGAAATGCCAACAGAATCATAAATTTTAACTGTATATCTTGGTAACTACATCAAGGACAAAGTAAAGAAACCATGAGTGATCAATCATCTAAGAGAGACTAATTCTAATCTAGTGAAGTTAAGGAGAAAGTGTTTTCCATTGATGACCAGAAAAGAAGCTGAGCAGGTCCATCTAAGGAGAATGCGATAGGCAGAAGGAGAGGCAGGTGCTGGCCCCAGCTCAGGACAGCAATGGAGGAGAGTGACAAGATGTGAACATGAAGAGGCGAGCAGGGCAGGAGCCTTCAAAACACCAAATGCAAGTTCAGACTTTTTTTTTTTTTTTTTAATGTATTTAGTACAGGTTCTATAGGGTCTCACTATGCTAACTGGACTCATGATGATCCTCCTGTTTTCAGGCTCCCCAGTGCTGGGATTACAGGCATGTGCCACCACACCCAGTCTAAGTTCAGATGTTTTTAACCACTCCTACATGCACAGAAGTGCTTCAAGGTCACAGAACTTTGAGAAATGAAGCATTTTTGTATATGCTTACCTGGAGGGTCAGGGCACACATTAACTAATTAAAGACTGCAAGTGTTTCCAATGATAAAGAAATGTATGGAACATGACTGAATTCAGGGTTTTCTAAAGTTATATGAGCACTGAACCTTCCTCATGGATGTGAGCTGAGCTTCCTTCCGTGGTGGGTCGTCTCCCCAAACAGTTACGTGGAACAAAGAACTGCCACAAACCTAGATGCTACTGTTACCTCATGAATGAGCCGAAATGCCATTTTCTATATCTGGGAATTAAAGGCCCTAAAATATTCAAAGTATTACTTCACAGAGATAATTGGTTTCATTTCCACTCTGTTGAACAAACATTTGATTGTCTACTCTGCCAGACTTTGAAGAATTTCCTAAGCAATAGGGTTAAACAAAGTCTAAGATCTATCTTGTAATTCAGAAGAATTAGAAAACATAAATGCATGCATTTATTTATGCTTTCAACAAAACTGTTTAAATGATCCAAGGACTACTGCAGTCCTGAGTGATAAACTGGGTAACAAGACAGAGGGCTGACCCTGCTGAAGCTTACATGCTTGCTTGGTGTGGAGGAGAAAAGAGAACTAAGTAACAATGTCTGTCAGCACTCAGTATGGTAAAATACCCATGAACACGGAAGAAAGCAAACCTTGGAAGCTGTTAGTTACAGCCCTTAGCACAGGGTGGGAGTAGGAAGCAGAATGTGAATTTGAGAAATAATTTGCAACTAAAATAGTGTAAATCTACTGGCTAATAAGGATACATGTTCACAGTCTCTATGATGCGGACGTGAGAGCTCAGCAGAGAAGGCTGACTTAGAACAAGTCATGGCAGTCAAACAAACTATACTAGTGCTTATCAGCCAGGCATTGTTTTAAGTAAGATAGGCACCATGGAAACCGCTTACAAAGAACCTAAAATATAAAAAGTGTAGGTCACTTGCCCTCCTCAAGTTTGGGACAGGTAGGGGGCCATTTCTCCAGAATGTCTCCTTAACAATTCCACTCTGCGCAAACTCAGGTGACCAATTTATCACCTGCCTTTACCTATCAATATATCACCCTGTGCTGCATTAGCATAGGTCAGTGGTGCTGAACCTCTGGCCAGTGCTGCAGCAGGCTGTTTGTTATCATTAAAAGCTCTAAAGGGTTTGCCATCACTGGCCTGGATGTTAGGAATCAAACTGATTAAAACTACAATTCTCTGAAAATAGGGAGCTTTATCTCTCTCTCCTTCAAGGTGAGAAGGTCTAGCACAGTCGCTATAGCACAGAAAGTACGTGCTCAACTGCTGAAAGAATGAATGCCATGGTCATGGGAGACTGAACTTAAGAAAGGGGTAGAGAAAAAGGCTAAGACTCAAAATGGAACCTTGGAGAATCTGAGTGCTAGAAAAATTGAAAATAAATCCTTATTATCAAATGCAAGGAAGTGTAACAGAAAATAGAAACACTAACCACAGTTAGGCAAAATATCAGTCCATCATGCTTCTCCACTAGTCCTAACATATACTGCTTTCTTTATGATTTAGCATATTTATAAAATTTAAATAATTGATATTTTCAAATTAATAAAAAGCCCTTTTTTCATTGGAATGTCTGCTTCATAATATATTCATCTGTGCTACCGATCATTTAAACAAATAACTTACCCTTTAAAATATAATGGAAAAAAAACTGCATTTATATTATTTGCAACACAGTATGCTGTAAATTATTTATTTCATCTTTATTCCAGGATAAATGAATCATTCATTTGAAGTCACTTATGCCTGGGCATTTGTGAGTGAAAAAAGAATAAAATTTATATGTGTTTACTGACTATAAATTTGGGGTCCCTATTATTCTAGTAGTTGTTTAAAAAAGTTCTAGGATAGTTGTTAATAAATTCCAGTGAACTTTTTTTAGGTTGCATATTCATCATCAATTTCTTGGTAAACAGAAATTTAGTAGCTTTCATAAACTACACCTTTATTTTTTTCAGCTTGTTGCTACTGAAAGAATCTGCTTAATAATACAATGGCATTTTGTAAATCAATAAATTTACAAAATGTAAATTGATACAGATTTCTCCAATCCAGTGAATTCCAAAGCCACACCAGTGTTAGTGTGTCATTCAATACATACCACATAGGGCCACCAAGCTGCTGAAATGAGGAGGTTGGGAAAGCTACAGAATTGGTGTCAGCCCACGGGGGAAGCAGATTTTCACAGGTGAGGTCTCAAAGAATATGCACGTGAAAAACAGCAGGCAGCGTGAGGCAGAGCAGAGCAGAGCAGAGCAGGAGAGGGCAAGGGCCACCCACAAGCTTACTGCATAATTATTATATGTGTTGTTATCTTATGCTTATGTTCTCACATAGTGAGGTAACCAAGCTGCACTTGCAGGCTTAATTGTGCTTAGCTGTGGTTACCTAACTGGATTCCACTGCATACCTGAGCTACACAAGCACGGTTGCATCCTCGGGTGTCCTTAGATGTCCCTGAGCTCTGAAGCAGTCTCAGCGATTTCCCACAACTGAATTTCTAATCATGTTTCCCCTTTTTTTGAGACAAGGTTTCACTCTGCAGTTCAGGCTGGGCCTGAACTAACTTTGTAACCTGGGTGGGTCTCAAACTCACAAGGATCTTCCTGCCTCAGCCTCCCAAGTGCTAGGATTACGGGCATGTACCATCACACCAGACTCCAACTGTATTTTAAACTGATGAATATTTAACTTTTTTCTTTTCTTTTTTTTTTAACAGGAATTCAACAATGGTTGTTATAGAAACTGACGCTCCCTATGTATGTGTGGAACAACTCAAAAGTTTGAATCTACTTTTCCTTCTTTCAATTTATGAGATTTAAATGTATGTCAAGTATTTATGATGGAAGTTTAACCTCAGAATTGAGATGCACCACAGTGTACAATATATTCTTGATTTCAAAATCTTTCTATTAAAAAATGTAAATTATCCTTATACAGATTTGCATCATTCTTCTATTGATTGCATGTTAAAATAATACTGTGGGTATATATAATGAAGGAAAACACATTAACACCTATTTGACTTGTTTCTTTTTGTTTTCAATGTGCTTATTAAAGTAACTTACATTTCTTATGTTGCTTGGGTCATAGTTGTTTTGCTCTAACTGCCAGGGCAGGCCCACTGGCTCTCTCCTGCACACTCCTCCATGCGCACCCATTTACAGTTTTCCCACTGACCCCCACCAGCAGCACAACGGTCCTGGGTGCTGCTCACCACAGCAACAATCGCACAGCATCGGCTGGGCCATGGCTCTCAGAGCACCTAATACTTAACTAAGCTCCATGGATTCCTTTCATGAAAAGATGACTTCTGGAAAGAGCTAAAGGAAGATAGAGAGGGACCACTTCTGGCAATACTGGAAACGTAACCAAACAAATAGTCGCTGAACCCACAGCAGAAGCAAAAAGGACAAGCACTCTGGAAATTGCGGTTACAACTCTGTGGTTACAGCTCTGCATGTAACTAACATGCAGAGGTGACTGCTCTGCTCACAGCCACCGCCATGTAAGGGCTCACTTCAAACAGAAAGAAGACTGTGAGAACTAAGTAGAATTTTTTTGCCTAAATTAAGGTAATATACAAATAGTTTAGCCATGACAAAGGAAGGTAAGAAGGGAGAGAGGAAGGGAAAGAGGACGAGAAGGGGAGGGGAAAGGAGAAAGAGAGAGAGAGAGAGAGAGAGAGAGAGAGAGAGAGAGAGAGAAAGAGCAAGAAGAAAGAAAAGGTGTTACCTCATTTTACTATTGGAAAACCTAAAACTGTGATTCAGAATAAATGTTTAGATGAAAATCAAAAAAAGAAACAACAAAAAACCATTCTCTCCATCCACCATCAGCATCACAAAGCACAGTTCTAACAAACAGATATTCCTTAATTTAAGGTACAAAAAAGCAGGGTAATTAATTTAGTGGCTAATTCACACAATCCTTTTTGCACCTGAAATTCAAAAATAACAACAATAATAATAGCAGTAAGCACAGGGATGCCTCACCTCTTCTGCACTGAGAAGAACAAAGAGGACCACATGAATAAAATCTTCACAGTAATCTGCACTAAAGCAGATGACAGGGTTGCGATACAGCTCAGGGTAGAGGACTTGCCTGGCATATGCAAAGGCCAGTTCTTGAGGAAAAATAAATGACAGATAACTTTTAATCATTAACACGACATTTAAAAATTTAACAATTTTGCCAGAAATACTTTGAAATCACATTATATTTTTCCTGCGTCTTAAATATAAATTTTTGAACACAACCTGAAGATTTTTAATGACTCGGGTTCATTATGATCAATTATGATACTACACTGCAATCTAATGACGCCCGGAGGGACAATTACAGTGTGCAGAACTGTTTGCTGTTGCCCCCAAGAGGCCCCACAATGCTGTGCTTTCAGTTCTGGCTTCTGACCTTGATAGGAATTTCTCTCTCTACCACTGCTCTCAGGGGCACCTTCTCAATACTATTTGATGTTGATCACGATGGGTCATTTCAACAACTGTTTCTAATTTTGTGCTGCCACTAAAATAGCTTGACAAGCTTTTAAAAAGTAGTCTAAGACTACAATGCCCAAAGATCCGTAGCCATTATGGCATATGCGTTAGCTTAGGAAAAGAAATGCTATCACTGGCTTCCCTATCTCCCAATTAAGTTTCAGAGGACAAAATTGACTAATAAGTCTCCCCACAAAACAAAGTTATAATCATGGTCACAATCACAATTATCACAACTACAAGTTATATGCTAAAGTAAGTGTACCGAAGACTCTTCACAAGAATACAAAGTACACAAGGATGATCTTATTTTACACAGGAGAAAAACAAACTTAGAAAGATTAACTAACCAAGCATTGGCAACACAGTAAAGAACACTGAACTAGTGTTCAGCCCCAGGCTGAGGAAACCCATTCTCTGTGGTGGCTACAAGATCGGTATGTACCCTTGTAATTCAAGGTACTAAAAGAATAAATGGTTACTTAATTTTAAGAATGTAGATTTTCTAAATGAATATATAGTTTGCTTGAGCCTGACTTAAAAGACCAATTGGGGGGCTGGGGAGATAGCACGGTGATCTAAGTGCCTGCCTGGAAAGCACAAGTACCCAGGTTCAATCCCCAGTACCACAAGCCACGCTGGCCCCAGAACCCCAGGCAGGCTGTGCAGGCCACCAGGCATGGTGACTCATGCCTATAATCCCAGCACTGGGGAGGCTGAGACAGGAAGATCACTAGGAGTCTGAGCTGCATAGCAAGACTCTGTACCAAATAAATGTATTTTTTTTAAAAAAAGACTTTGTTTCTTTACTTTGTATTAAAATCAGTTATGTAAATCTGTTATGTGATATGATATTATTTGTGTAGGTTTATAAAATTCTCATTAATACAAAAGAAATTGAGTTGTGATATATTTCAGATATAAAAGTACTACTGTGTTCTTTCTATCTTGCTTGCTACCTAATGTGTTTGGAAGTTTGTAGCATTTCACACCTTTCCAAATTAAGGCACAGCTGCGGTCGGAAAATACTTTGAAACCCAGGCCCATGGCATATACATGATGTTATCATTATGAGTTTTTTATATGTGAATCCCAGCCCTGGGGTACTGGGATCTGATCCATCACGAGTCAAATTCCTTCCGTCTGCACAGTGGCTTCAGAAATATAAATTAAATGTGCGACATTTAAAAGTGGGAAGATTTTACAGCAAATGTAGGCTTCAGACTTCTTTTTACTACACGGAAGATTTGGCTGTGTGGGTTCACGCTCTTTTATGGAAGGAACCGGCAAGAGCTCACAGGCAGCAGGCACTGGGCTTTCGGGCTCCACACTGCAGTGAGCGCCACCTCGCCTTGCTTTCCATAGTGACCTGCCTTTCTGTGGACCCTGCTAGCATCCTTTCATAAAAACCTGAAAAGAAAACTCCAGTACTCCATAGTATTCTATGTTGTAATGTGATTCACATTTTCAGTTATGCTGTTTTATGTACTTTGAAACCCAGGCTCATGGCATATACATGATGTTATCATTATGAGTTTTTTATATGTGAAACAAGCATCATGTGTTAGCCACTTGGTTCAATCTGAGTAATAAAAAAAAGACTTCATGTTAGATCTTTAAAATCTTAGCTCTTCATATTATCTCCCTGTTACTATTATTTTACTTGTAAGTGCCTGATTACCTTTCTCCACTGAATTCAGCTATAAATAAAGGTGACCCAATGAAAACCATTTTGTAGTGTCACCTCCGTCAAGCATGATGGTTAAAATTTTATAAGAAACAGAAATAGAGAAACATATGGAGAGGGAGGCAGATAAGCTCTATTCTTAAAAAAGACATTTAAAAAGCAACTACTTTCCTTTCATGTTTAATATATAAATAACAAGAATATCACTAAAGTTGAAGAAAATAACCAAGCATACATTTAGAATGTCATACAGTGTTAACTGCAGTGGAGGAAAATTAGGAAGGGATATGCAATAGGCAATGGTAGGGACCGAAACAATAATTCTCTGTCATGTGGTCAGGGAAGTACAGCCTCAGTGCCTTAAATTGAAGGTTGCTCAAGAAAGGTTATGACTGTAATCACCATGGTTATTAACAGTTCACAAAGAACCAGGTGAACCCCCTGGCCAGCCAGTCGGCCACCTTTGCTATCCTTAGCACAATGGCGAGAACAGAGCTTCCCTTTCAGAAGTGTGGTCTAGTACACTGGCCCTTTTGCTAAAGCACGTAAGGAAATGTTAGCTATAACTGCTCCAAATTTTACTATGCTTTTAGAGCACAGAACTCTGAAAGGTTTCAAGGTAAAAGTCTAAACTTAGAGATGGATTTTTTTGGAAACAATGAAATAAATCCTGAGGTGAGCAACTTCTCCTACATGTATGGTAAGAGCACAGAGGAAGACTACAATTAATTAGGGATGCTGAACATTATACAATGGCAGTGATAAACTAAGGAATGAAAGAAAAAGAGCTGATCACTAATAGAAAATAATGAAGGAAAAGGTATCAAAATAAATAACATCTTATACTATTTGAAACTATGAGAGGCTGGGGAGATAGCTCAGTAGAATAAGTGCTTGCCTGACAATCGCAAGGGACTGAGTTCAATCCCTGGTTCTGCCAAAAAACAAAAACCCTATAAGCCTTCCAAATTTATTAGATATCTATATTTTCTGAAAACAAGTGGCTCAATATAACATGGTTTATTTACCTCCAGCATAACTGAGGAAATCATTCGGCTGGAACACCATGAAATATTTCTCATACCTTCAAACCTGCTAGTTCATACTCTAGAAAATAGACATGCTTAAACAAGATGTTTTTTTACACAACGATAAAAACTGAAAAATTGATTTCTCCCACTGCTTACCTGCTTGCTTTAAAAGGTCATAAACAAAGCTAAATATCATTATTATAGACTCCATGTAATTCCCTGACTTCAACGGATAATTGCGGCAATAGGGACCTTAAGACTAGGTTCACATATGTGCGCCACTTCCTTAAGCTAAAGGTGTTTTTAGGGCAATGCATAGCATTTTCAAAAGTGAGATAAACTGTCCTACTTTTGAGTGAGTTTGGTTTGGGAAGGTGCGTGCCGTAGGTGAATAAGACCTCCATGGCCAAGACACTTTCATGATATCCCTCCGCGCCTACCCTCCAGGCTTACGGGGAATAAATGAGGCGCATAATTCCAGAAACAAAAAGTCAGCAAAGACAGCAAATCCTTACTCCTCTGTTGCACCTTGCATCAACAGAAGCCTTTTTGCTAGGCTGCATAATCTCATAAAGCCTGTGAGAGTAGTTATACTTCTACTATTCAAACTCATTTCCAGGCAGATTAGATTGATATGCCAACTCCCTTAATCTTTTTTAAAAAAGAGAATTAGTGTGTCTAAATTTTGAAGCGAACTTGATTTTCTTTGAAATAGTAGATTTAACTGTTTCTTCCTTAATAAAGATGAAATAAAATTCTGATTTAAGCAAAAAAGAACTATTAAAAGGAAAAGAAAAATCCTATAAAAGAAGACAATTCTAAGACTTTTTATGGCACACCCAATTATCTCATGCAATTAATAATCTTGTTATGACTATTATGTTCATAGTGAATAACAAGCCATAATTTTTTAAGTCATTGTTTGACTTCACTTTGGAGTAGAGAGAAGTACCCTAAAACTATGTACAAAAAAGTGTTATAATCGTGTAATTTGTTTTTCATAAAGCCAAAGCATAGGTATTTATATGATTAAAATTATACTGTATTACTTCAATGTAAAAAAATCAAATGTTCTGAAATACACACAAAAGAATTAAAAGGAAAACATTTTGTTATTTTTTTTGTGTTTATGTATTTGGTACATGGTCTCAATACACAGCTTGGAATCATAGTGATCCTCCTGTGTCAGCCTCCCTGGTGCTGGGATTGGGATTACAGGTGTGCGGCACCATGCCTGGTTTTGGTGGCCAGTTCAGCATGCCCAGGGTCCCAAGGCCAGCACAGCATGCAGCACTGGGGATCGAACCTAGGTCCCTGCACTTGTCAAGCAAGTGCTTAGACCACCGAGCTATCTCCACAGCCCTAAAGTCCTCTTATAGATATTTTCATGCATTCATGTCCTCAATTTGTTAATTTCTAAATATACTGTATGTCATAATGCTGCCATACACCCATTAGTTAACATATCAATGTATAATAACTCTTAAATTGAAATTAATCATTTTTAAAAATTTAGTCATGATAGAACAGCATAATAAATATGATACAACTTTGCCTAGAATAGTGGCATCTATATTTATGAGGACTTATCTCAGGAGTGCAAGATTGAGTCAACATTTAAAATCAGTCAATGTAACTCACTATAGTAACAAATTAAAAACAAAGACCAACTAATAAGATATCATAGACAAACTAGTTAAGATCCAAAAATCCATTCTGAGCAAGGAAAGTTCAGATAGATTTCCTTTTATATTTTACTTTGTGGAAAAGTCCTACTGCCTAAATATTACAGGACCCCAATATTATAGTATCTCTACTAAGAGGTATTTTATGTACTTTTAACCCTAAAAAGGGAACTTGTATTCACTTTTACTTCTGAAAAGTACTCTAGTAACTTAAGATCAGTATACCTTTTATCCTATGTTGTCATATTATCAACGGCAACAGCAATGGAACTTGATTATACTAATTGTGTGTCCAAACAGAAGCTTAAGAGGAAGAATGTGCCATCTGCTTTAGGATGCTATACACTGTAAAGTTCAACATCTTGTCTTTGGATGGACTATCCAGCAACTACACTCATTTGAAGATTCAGTAAGGATTAAAGCACATTAGTTATTTGTTAGGATGAGTACCCAATAAACCAGCTCTCCTTTTTTTTCATTTCAAGTGCTTTTATACTTTGGATGAATAAGCAAACAGAATGGAAAAATTGAGCCACTAAGTTATATCCATTATCTCTTACTCTAGAAAGTTCTAAAACTTATAGGTGACAGATTTGTCAAAGTTCTCTTTACCAACTGAAAAAGGACATCCCAATCTCTGATATGAACTGTCATTAGTAATTTAGCAGAGCTAGAAGGCAGTTCAGCCGAGTAGACAGAAAATTAAAACATGGGCAGCTCCTGATTGGAAATTTATTCATAGCAGGTAATGAAATAGCACAGTCAGGATCCCTAGCACTTCTCAGAGTGAGAGATTTAATTCTGATAACTTTGATGATGGCACTTGAATCAGAGATTATAAATGGTGACAAGTTGTGACTTATAGATAGAATGAAAATGAGCAAAAAAAAAGAGCAACATATCTCTACAGAAGTGACTACATATAAGATCATTTTTTTCAAACAGTATATATAATAGCTTCAAAACTTTATCAGAAAGGTTTTCAAAAAGGCTTAGGACTTAAGCCAAGCAGGTATCATTTCATGTGCATTTGCGAATGTGATAACAATATTAATCAACATATCAGAAATAAAGAGTGGGAAAGAATTTATAGTTAAAATATGTAATACTAATTGTAGTTTCTGATTTCATCAGCATAAGGCAACAACTCAAAATTATAGGCAAAGTAATTATCACAAGGAGATGAGAAAACTGAAGAGTGCTTTTTTATGTATTTATATGCATGTATAAAACTCATTAAATGCACCCACATACAGCTAAATAAAAGTATGTTACAGTATTTATATGAACAGTATGAATCATTTTGTACATTCTATTTTTTAAATGGAGTGTAGAGTAGTAAAAATGATGTCTTTCAGATATAACCCTTTGTACAATAAAAATATGGTTTAGATAAATAATCTTTCCATATGGATAGGTATTTTATTATGACTTCTGATCTGTCAATTGGCAACTGCTTATGCAATACAATCAAATTTTGTTAGATATGTAAATTTTAAAACCATATTTTAAACTCCTCTCACTGAAAGGAGGAATCTATCTATGTCCCCTATCCATGAATTTATGATTTGTTTGACCAACAGTTTATCACTGACATGACAACTATGTCAGTTTTAGGATCAGATCATATGAAATCCTATTATGTCTTTTGGATTCTAACTGTTGTAAGAAAATCTGAGATACACAGAATGGGCTACAAAGAAAGAAACCAAGGCCCTTCAGCGAAAAACCTTTGCTGAGATGCAGGCTGAGAGTGCCAACTGTTGGTCACGTGGCAAAATAATACTCACGGTAATGTTCCACCCTAATTCAACCAACCACCCCCACCGATAAAGCATTAAGAGAAGATCTGTCCCTGCCAAACTGTGCTCAAATATCTGAGAACAAATATCTGAGAACAAAATAAATATCTGCTTTATCTTAAAACACTAAGTTCAGGGCTGGTCTGTTAAACAGCAATAAAGAAACCAAAGAACAGAATAGGTTTTTCATCATTATTGCTAAGATTATATAAACGGTTTTAATTAAACTGTACATGATACACATAATAAGGAGGAGGTAAATGTAAATAAAAATATCTAGAAAACTTCATCAGGCTAATACAAATTATATCAATAACTTTAAAAATAAACTGTATATGTAAATACTGACATAAGAACTGAAAGTGTTCCAGGACCTTAAGTATTTCATATATTGAAAAATCTAATTACTGAAGAATTGCTTTTTTAATTGGGTTATATAACTGGCTCTGTCGTATTTTATCTGTATTATTTAATTACAGTGTAAACCTCTTAGAAAACACTAGCACTATTAAAAAGGTAAGATGTAGACACTGGTCTGATAAAGCAACATGTTAAATAAAAGATGCAACTTCCAAAACAGCTCCATTTACAGAGGACTAAGACTATGACCTAGTAAATACTTTTAAATATTCATAAAAATAACAATCATAAGCTAAATTATAACATATACTGTATATCAAAAAAGTGTACTTTGGAACCATAACTGGTTAATAATGAAAAAAACTAAGTATTAAATGACACTTAAATTTGCCTCAACTTCTTTAATAGAAATATCCTTGAAATAGTTTCCTTAGAAACTGTGTAAGTTTAAATATATTTTGAAGGTTTATGACATACAAAAAGACACATAGTAAGTATATTAATAAAGTAGAATTGTTTTGCAACAAAATTCCGTCCATCTAATTATTTTTAAGGTACAGTTTCACAGAATTATTTTAGAACATAAAAACTGCAGTTTTATAGCTCTTTCATAAGTTTTAGTTTTACAGAATAATCAATCCTAATTCATCCAAAACTGAACCAGAGATTTCAACTAATTGTATGTCTTGCACATAATCTAGTTTCATAAAATTTATTCAATAATCAAATAATTAGTACAGGTTCAGTCCTTTTCACATACTATAAATATATAGCATTAAAAAAAAACAAAAACACACACACACACAAAAAAAAAAAAGGGGGGGCTGGGGAGATGGCTCAGTGGAATAAGCGCTTCCCTGGCAAGCGCAAGGGCCTGAGT
>NDGM011202023.1:7441-21566 GCA_002564305.1 Octomys mimax | reverse complement strand
ACATGAAGCAGAGCCAAAGAGATATAGAGGAACTTAAAATCTCAATCACAAGCTTGCAAAACCTTTTGAGTAAAAGTGAAGACAGAGACAGCATCAAGGAATGGTACAGAATGGCTGCCATATCCCAGTCCCAGACTTTCTTCCAGGAGTGGGGTTGTCTTGTTCCAGGGGCAGGTGATGCTGGAAAAGCCTGATGTTATATGATAATATAGCACTTTCATTGACTTGACAGACTCTGCAAGAAAAGAAAGGCCATATGTTCTTTGTTAGGCATGCATACTTCACCTTAAAATGTAAGCAATTATTTTCTCTTACATATTATTTTCCTGTATTTCTTCCTTTGATGCTATGAAGTCTATACTATATGCAAGGAAGTCTCCCAGGGTTTGCTACTTTGCGCATCTTGATGACAGTATCACCAGGGTGCCCTGGGCCATTGGCATTGCTAGTTGTGTGGTCTTTCAGGGCAAACCAAGAGCTTACAGCTGCGTTATGATTATGTTCAGTCAAGACCTCAAAGGAATCATTCATTCAATTTCCATAACTTTTTATAGACTACACTTGGTATTAACCGGCCTTTATAACTTCCACTGTTCTTATTAACTTATTTCTCATGTTTGGGGAAGGCTGCTTTCCCCTCAGATTATTAAAATGGTGTATGTCTAAAATATAACTTACCTGGCTGGGGAGATAGCTTGGCTAGAGGTGCTTCACTGCCTCCGCAATGCATCCAGATGTGACATGCACCTGTGATCAAGTTTAGCCCAAGCTCACTGCGCCGCACAGACTCAGAGCGTGGTGGTCAGCTGCTGGTGTGTATTGCACTGGGTACTTAGTGTTACCAGGAAACATGACAGTGGCTCCTTTACTGCTTATAGAAGTATAGAACTAGGATGTGGGGTTAAATCTGTTTCTAATCTTTTCCTGTTTTTGGCAGCGTGCGTGTGTGTGTGTGTGTGTGTGTGTGTGTGAATGTGGATGTGACTGTGTGTAATTGTCGTGTCTATTCCTGCTACTATACCAACACCCCTTGGGTGGCTCACAGTCCTTGAGGTTGGGAAGTCCAAGATCAAGGGCAGAAGCACCAGTGAGCGCTGAGGTTGTGCTTTGTCTTTGGAAGTCGTGGCTTCTCACAATGTCACCCCGTGGTAAAAGGGGCCAAAATGGCCCCAAAGACTCTTACGTAGGAGTTCTAATCTCACTTATGAAGGTTCTGCTTGTATGGCCTGCCCAATCCAAGATTCTACCTGGTGACACCCACGCATATGTGTCGTAGATTCCAACGCTTCAAGTTTGTAGTAAAAAAAAAAAAATCAGACCACAGCACCTGTTATCTATATTAAATTTGTACTCTGTGAATTCACCTTTGAATAATTCACTTTCTAGTGTCCAGTGACACCAACTCCACGCAGAACAAAAGCGACAGACTATGGAAGGAGTACAAGGCTGGCTCTTGCTCCAGGGACCTTGTGTGTTGAAACTGAGTGTTCTTGGGTCCATGATCTTGTCTGGCTGTGGTTTTCTTTTCTGACTGCAGTCCACACCTCCTGCCACTTCGGCTGGCCACAGTGGGCCTTCCTCACTCTTCCTTCCTGCTGGCTTTCGAGAGGGTAAGAGACCGAAGTGTACAGGCATCTTGTTTTCTCCCCTCTTTTCCTGATCTGTAAAGACAAAGGTCTTCTGCGTTCATGGCCCGGGGTAGGAGCACCCTGGAAGTGACTCCTGTGCTCCCACCTGCTCTGCTCTCTCTGATGTGTTTGCTGGAACAGAGTTGCCATTCCTAATGTCCTTCTTGCTGGATGTGGTGGCATATGCCTGGAACCCTGGTGCTCAGGAGGCCGAGGCAGGAGGAACAGCATGAGTTTGTGGCCAGCCTGGGCTATATAGCAAGACTCTGTCTCAAGAAATAAAAATACACCAGATGTCCTTCTTGCAGCTTTTTCAAGGCATAACTGAAGGCAAACATGGTAGATCTGCGCATCCTGGCCACCTGGGGATGGATCTGTGTGCAGTGCTCGTGCCAGCTAGTCATGGCATCTCCTGCGAGTCTAGAGAGACCCTCCAGGTAGCCACCATCCAGTTAACCTGAGCTGCTGCTCAAGTTGAAGATGATTTGCACTCCTAACCTAACAAGATGATAGGAACATTCATTGCACAAAAACACAAGGATCTGCACTCAGAGACAGATACACACATATTTTTACACCTTCCTTTTTTGTTTTAAATGTAGACAGGGTGATTAAATGAGTTGCTTGAGCTCTTAAATTAGTTGCAGAATTGTAGAAATAGAACGAAATTTTGGGGATTTTAATCCCCAAGCTAAATCTCTCTTCACTTTAGGTTTTTAATTTGTGCTCATTATAAGACTGTCTCTCTGGAAAGGAGTAGAAAAAAGAAACTGAAGTGAAAGTCTTTGTGGAATCATCTAACTGGACAATGGGCTGGGAGATGGAAACTCAAGCATCCCATGGGGTGTTGGATTAAATGATCCTTAAGACATCTTTTGGACTTTAGATTCTCGGATTCTTTTTACAGCGTCACTTAAGATTACAATTTAAATGTGAGATGTTTTAGGAAGTCCCTTGTCTAAGACTCACTTGCAATAGCACGGACTTCAAGTAACTTTTGGCTTTACTAACTCTTGTCTGGCTTTTGTGAATTTCATTTATTCTGGTCATGTCGGTATTTAGTCATTATAAGGTTTTTAGTAGACTTGTGAAAATGATGAGGTTTGGAAGACAAGGGGCATAAGTGTTTAATATGTTAAAGTCAAAGAGCTGCTAACCATAGAACCACATAGTCTTTCTGCTTTGGAGTAGGGAAGAGCTCTTAACCATGTGCCTGTCTCTCCTTGAGAAGATCTATAAGGAAACTGACAATTTAAGGTGATCCTGGAGTAGAAGGTTTCAGGCGTGCACATCTGTCCATTTTTTACTGTAATGAATGCTAAGTAGATTTTCCAGTTCTTTTCTATGGGCATCACAGTGATGTTCTTATTGAATCTCAAAAGCCATAGTTCATTTCCCTGCTCTCCCACCTTGCCCCTTGCAGCGCTGTAACCCTAACTTCTGCCCGTCCTATTGTTCCCAGAAAAGCAGCCATATTGTGCTGATTGCTATTAAATTAAAGCAGAAAGGGAGAGACACAACTGTGGAAGGCCATCTTACCAGCGGGGATACCACTATCTTTTATTTTGCGTTTGGGGAGGGTCAGAAAGTCATGACAGGCATCTGACCTCTGATAACCTCTTTGATGCTTCTGTGTGCAGTTTTTGGGGGAAGAACTTAATTAAATACAATTGAATTTCCCTGCTAACATTGCCAGTGAAAGGATTTCTTTTAGATGGCTGGGTGTTTGCTGGTGAGGAACAAACAAAGATGCTTCTTTTGTTCCTCAAAGAAAAGTTAGCATATGTTAGTTAAGGATTTGTGGTTTCTTTTGGCTGGACTGGCAGTTCCTAAAACTTCAATGAGTTCTGTGAAATGGTAACCACGTTCAAAGATGCAACACACCATTAACTATGGCTTTGTGTTTCTGGTAACTGTGGCTAAGATTCATCACTCTAAAAGCTTACTGAATCTATCTACTTTAAAAAAGTATGATCATTCATTTATAATGAACTTGCTGATATTTGGCTTTGTGTCGTATAACTTGCTCATTTCTTCGGCTTCCTAACAACCAAAAGAGGAAAAGAGTTTGTAGAAGTATTTTAGTGTTTTTTTTTTTTTTTTCTAGAAACTGTTCAAACAGGAGTTGACAAAGAATGTGCATTTAGGGTTTTGTATAAAATACTACACATGTATGAGGCTGAACAGGAAACTGGCCTACATGTACACTTTGATAAAAAAGCAATAATTATATAAATATAATGATTTAAGTGACTAAAATGCAGTCTTTCTATTTCTTTTATTTTGAGCTCCAGAAATCAGTGACCAACAATATGAAATTGAGAGATCAATTCATAATCATGATACACAGAAAGAATGAAGGTCTTTTCAACCTCGGCCCATAGTACTTATTTTGAGAGGAATCAGGTTTACATCTTGTTAGAGTCAAAGAATCTTTTAATCCTAGATGATTTTGTTTTCCTTGAAGAGAGGATTAGAATTAGGAACTGATGCTCTTGAATTTAGAGTTGCCTATTATGTGTGCTAAGCCCACTTCCTCACCTCCGCAGCCCCTTCCTCTCTTTCTAAGCCTTTCTAGATCTCTCTAATTATTTAGGGGGAGAAAAAGTCAACACTTGACCTTGCTGCCCCATCCAGCTTCTGCTCCATCTCTTGTTCTCCATTCATGGATAAACTCCTAAAAGTCATGTGTGTTACACCCTGGCCTGTATTTCTGTTTCACCTTCCTTCTGGAATCTGGGATTTATGCTCATCTTTGGATTATGTACTGTCTACCTCAGCTGAAGTCAACCACAATCAAGGCTACCACGCATTTTTGTCCTACACAGTGGCCCCAGGACACCATGCAAGCCGAGGCTAAAAATTCAGGCACGCTGGTCAAGCCAAGCACTGTCATGGGGCAGCATCTGCCAAGAGAGCGTGCCATTTTGTTAAAAAAAAAAAGGCCCTTGTCTGAAGGTTCCTCAGGGCTCACTGTGGCAATGCCAGTAACCCTCTAGGCCCAGTCTCAGACCTTACTCTCTGGACTCACGGGAAAGGGAAAATCTCAACCCTGTCATTGAATAACAATGTAGCTCAGGGCAGTCATTAAATTCTGGGGGTTCAGATTTATCATTTACAAAATACGTAATGATGAGAACAACAGGGCTGCATAGTTCCTTTTCTTTTTTGGTACTGGAAGTTGAACTCAGGACCGCATGCTTGCCAGGCAGGAGATGCGCCGCGGAGCCCCAGCTGCCAGGTGCTTAGTTCTTTGGTGATAGGTTGGGAAAACTCTTCCAGGACATACCTGCTCTTGTGTCTGGTAGTAGTGGCTAAAAAGAGAATGAGAGCATTCTCCCAGCCCAGACTTCTGTCTACACGGAGCTAACACTAACACTCCTTCTTCCTGGTCTCTAACTACATTGATTTTTGCACCTGCTTTAAGATTCAGCTCAACTGACATCTCTCTGAAGAAGTAGTTCCAGATGCTTCTCACTTGTCTGAAATCCTTCTGCTTGGGGCTGATGAGGGGGCTCCTCTGGCCTTCTCCTCCCCTTCCACATCCTGCTATGATAGCTTTCATGCTGCTGTGCTTTAATTATACTGGAGGAGCTTTCTGGGAGGTTTTTAAAAATGTATTTAGCACAGGGTCTACAGGGTCTCACTATGTAGGCTGGACTCATAGTGATCTTCCTATTTACAGCCTCCCAAGTGCTGGGATTATAGGCGCACACAACCACACCCAGTCAGCATGCCCCAGGGATGGGGTCAACATCAGCACAGCAGACCCGGGAATCTAACCCCGGTTCCTGCATCTGCCTAAGCAGGTGCTTTAATCTGCTGAGCTGTTTGGTCAGCCCTTCTGGGAGTTATTGTTCAGTTATTTCTTATCATTGGTGCTGGATGTACTGTATAGCATATCAACAATCATTATATAAACTCCATGGACTTGATTTCAACGTCTGGACAAGTGGACCGAGAACTCCGTAAAGCTCTGGCAATGGGGTAGATCTCAGCTGGTGAGAAGTAGTGGTGATTGGAGCCCTTTCTTTATGCTTTCATTTCTATTGGATCATTCACTATGGCTTACTACGATGGTCCTTAAGACTTTCCATGTCTCTCATTTGAGGGAAACTGACCCGTTCCTAAGGCTTCAGTTACCTCTCATTCAGATTTTATAACTTCTTTTTTGTTTGTAGTTTTTGTTTTCTTTTTTTTTATGATGTATTTAGTATAGAGTCTATAGGGTCTCACTACACAGATTGGACTCAGTGACTTACCTGTTCTCAGCCTCCCAAGCGCTGGGCTTATAGGCGTGTACCATATTACCCAGTCTTGGTGGCAGGCTCAGTGCACCCAGGGGTGGGTCGGATCAAACCCTGGCTTCTGCGCTTGCCTAAGCAGGCACTTTGTCCTCTGAGCTATCTCACCAGGCCCTGATCTCATAACTTACTGAAACCAGTGGTGTCCGTATGGATCGACAGATCAGTACTTTGTCTAGGTAATAATATTTTCTGGGAGCTTCTTATAAAAGCAGAATCTCAGAACTCACACTAGATCTTCTGTATTACAATCTGCATTTTAACTAGTCCTGAGGTGGGTTTGAATGCACCATAATGTGTGAGAAACACTAGATAGGTAGCAGTGGATTTAGGAATGGTGAATTTCCTGAATCTCCAGATAGTTACCTGCATTCACCTAAGAAGAGTTGGTTCTGGGCCTGTTGCCAAGTGAGCGAAACATTATTATCAGTACATTGATGTGATCTTGCTCAAAATCAGGATGAAATTTCCCGATCAAGAAAATGGGAAATGAGGCCTCCCTATGGGATTATAACTAACTAGGCAATCTAAATATTTATACTGTGTTCAAGCAAGCGAAAATGAGTCTTCAGCTTACTATCTTGATCCTCTATTTAAAAATATCTTTGTAAGGAGAGGCCACATCTTTTTAAAAGAAGCACACTACTCCGTCGTGACAAACAGATTTTTTTTTTGCTTTGGTAGCAGCTCAAAAGCCATCTATCTTCTGGTTTCCGTTTTCCCGTCCCATCCCTTGGGCAAAGCAAGTATTTGCTCTCGGCAGAGTGGACACCCAGGCATTTGGCAAATGTTTCCACAAAGCCAGCTGCCCTTTGCAGATCTCTCTGGGAACCTTTCTTCTGGCTACTCACCCTCAAGGGCTTGCAATGCCTTGTTTGCAAAGGTATTTGTCAATGTGCACATGGATCTTCAGATCTGTTTGAGTATGATCAAGACTTTGACTTGGCTTTGAAAGGCTTTGTCCTTGCCAGCAGACCTAGGGACCCAGCTGAAGATCCCCCAGACCCCTCATGGCATTGTAGCCTCACATGGGGAAGAAACCCCGTGCCTAGAGTGATAATATCAGGCAGGCTGCGCCCCCAAAGTATTTCTTGGCTGCATATTGTAAGGTAGAAAATTCCAAAATGATTCCTCGTTTATACTTCTTTGGATTTTGTCCATATTTTTGGAATAACATTTCTGCCGCTAAATCTCGGGACTGCATGGGGCTTTGTGTTTAGTTCTCTCACTCTACTGACAGGCTCTCCAGGGGTGCCTCACTCTCGACCATTAGCGCTGTGCTCGGTCAGATCACAGCTGGGGGTCAGGCACTTGGCTGGAGACAGAACTGTCCGTATCAGAAGTCTTCTACCGAGATAGAGCGGGCATTCGTCGAAATACCGTGTTCTGGACGCATCTTTACAGTCACACTATGAAGAGGTAGTTTGGCATTTAGACCGAGGCGCACCTGAGCACGCCTGTCTACGTGTGTGCAGAGCAAAGCTCCCTTCCGCCTACGCCACCTGTGTCCGTGTGATTGTCTTATACATGTTTTCCTTTTGTTGTTGCTGTTGTTTTTCCACTGACTGAGGTGCACTTTTTTTTTTTTTTGATAATTTGCCTCTTCTCTAACATATGGCTGTGACATGTCTTTTCATGAGCCCTGAGCCTTGCTTGTCATTTACACCATACTTTTGCCTTTCTCTTTGATTTGGAAAGAAAGCAAGGGATTATTTATTATTATTATTATTATTATTATTATTATTATTATTATTATTTTAGAGCAAACCACCCCTGGTCTATGTGGTGACTCTTATGGCTTTCTAAATGCACTTGATTTAGCTTTCAATATGTAATTACTGCCAAACAAGTTAATTGCTTTATAAGTGTCCAAAATTCCCTGGTTTAATTTTGCTTTCATTTACCAACCTCTATTATACATCCACTGCTCAACATAAACACAAATGACTGTTAATGAATGCCTAATGCCATATTCATTAGAAAATCAGGTTAATGACTGACAATGAATGTCCCAGTTACTTTATTCTTTCAAGCTGTTTTTTTTTTTTAACTTATTGATCACAACAGGTTTTTGTTTCAAAGGAAATTCTTGCTGCATTTACAACTTCAAGGTATAGCTTTCTAGGGAGTCCTGTCCACCTGTAGGCACCACCAAAATCATCAGACAGTCTATACCAAACATATGTAGTATTTATATATTAATTATATCTCAATAAAGCCACATAACTTTTTAAAAGGTGAAATAATCAGATTGGATGGACTTTCCTTGGGTTATTTGCTACTGCGGAGATGTGTTTGGGGAGAACAAATTTCTTGAGGGCCAGCCAAAGAGCTCAGTGGATTAAAATGCCTGCTTATTGCAGATGCAGTAGTTGGGGTTTGATCCCCGGGCCTGCTGTGTCAGCCCCGCACTGAGACTTTGAGACTTGGTGCATGCCTGTAATCCCAGCTCTCGGGGGGCTGAACACAGAAGGATCACTATGAGTTGAATCTACGTAGTGAGACCCTGTAGACCTGTAGTAAAATAATAAATAAATAAATAAATACATACATTTCATGCTCTCTGTGTAGAAATGCTCAGGTGGCACACGACCAACTCCAGGAGGCATTGTTTCTCCTCAAGGTGTCCATGAATGGTGCCACCCGGTTTTCACACCGATAAGCTGCATAACCCTGAACGGTGGCACTAAGGAATCTGCACTGAAGGAAATATGTCAGAACAGTGCAGCATGGGACAAGGCCCAGTGCTTGGGACTGACCCCTGCCAGCCAAGGGTATCTCCTTAGAAAGACATGTGACAGTGCATAGCAGGGAGAGTACAGGCACCCCACCCATGAGGGAATGAGACGCATGCCCTGGGTGACCCTGTCTCTCCACCTGGCGAGTGCCGCATACAGGAAAGTCCTCCTTTCTGCACACAGTGTTGGCTCTCCCAATGGATTCAGCATCCAGTGGGACCTTGAAGGTCTACGCTCTGTTGAGAACTCAGCACATGGTCTTGGGGTGGAGGAGTCCATGCTGGAAGTCAGCATGGTCTGGTCCCTCCATGCTGTGCGATTCTGAACAGTTCTTTTTTCTATGATAAGCGAAGGCTGGTGACTTCAGATTCCTTCCAGTTCTTGCTCTCTGGAACTTCCTGAGGTTGCAGAAGGTACAGCAAAGTCACACGGGGCTCCCCAAGAGGGTGGTCACCCGCACTCCTCGAGAGCAGGGTTGGGTGCTCACTCTGTAGTCGCACAGATGTGGCGGCTTCTCTGTGAAGGACACTCTGGCTTGATGGGAGGACATGGCAGTGTGGCCCACATGAGCCCAGCAGTACTTGGGGACATGGCTCACTTACAGTGCTCCATGAGGTCAGTGCTCTGGAAGGTTTTTACCCTCCGCAGAGATTTCCCCCAGATTCCAGCAATCTTCCCTGTCTTCTGTCACTCCAGCCTCCTTCTCTTGTCAGCATCGTTCAGTTCTGGATCTTGGGAAATCTTCCACGTCCCCATTTTGGAAACCTCCTGTCCACCACCCACATCTGGCCGTCTTCATACGTGGCCTCTGGGTGCCCATGGCTGCATTATCACACCTGGAGTGCTTGACGTCTCGCCTCACGTGGGGATTCTGTGCTATCGACCCGGCTTAGTCCTCACTGCCTTGAGGAAAGGTAGTTACCAATTCGCCACCGTTTCTGCGACACAGCTTGTATCCTGCCTTAGGCCTGCCAGGGTCTCTCTCTTATCTTCTCAGTCTTCCCAGGCTAACAAACAGCTGAGGCACAAGCTTTGCAAATATTGGGCCATAAAAAGTCAAGGACCCTGAGCATGGAGACCAAACGAAAGGCATCAGATTGAAAACATGAACCTGAAAACAAATCCTGTTATTATCTTATTAAGGTCTGACATAGTGAAGGAAGTGGCAAAGCCCTCTGTCACCCGCAGGCACCTCAGGGTATCTTTCCTGACCTCTCTGATTGTACTTGTCTCATACATTATATGTTAGTGTCCCCCAGTTTCTACTATGACAATTCTGCAGAACAGCCAGCTGCAAACCGGTGGCCGCCCACCAGCATTTGTTTCTGGCTCACGGTCGTGAATTTGGCGCTGGTGCTGCTCGCGTTGGACTCAGCTGGGGCTGGCTTCAGGTTACGTGGGGGGCATCAAGGTCACAGCAAGCTGGACGCATTTAATTCTATTCATCTTGTCATCTCACAATATTCTCGAAAGACTTTGTCATTCTCCTTCAAAACATGTCACAGGAGACACTTTACATTCTTTTGTACGATTCATTAGTTCTTACCGTGGCTGCTGCTGAGCTCTCTAGGGTGCTGGCTGTGCTTCGGGCCCACCGTGGCCTCCTAAGCACCATCTTCTGTGGCCAGACCACTAGCACCCAAAGAGTGGAAAGGGGGGTTGGGGGAGAACCAGGCTCTTGGGCCGGACAGGTCAGCCTTTGCTCAATAAGTCAGTTCTTTATTGACCAAATCACCCCCCTAGTTTCACTACGTGCTGCCGTACACAGCACTGCGGAAGCGCTGAGCGCACTGGGATTCCTGGTCTCGGCAGATGAGACAGTTTTCTTCTGCATACATTTATTTGCATAAAGAATAAAGATAGTGTGATTTTCAAATAGGATTTCAAAATTATATAGGAATTGTCTCTTAGCGCCCTTTTGGATTTGCAGTTTAACACACAATCCCGCGGTCTGTGCCTTGGTTGCTGGTGATCTGGTGGAAGGGGCACAGTGCTTGCTCGCCCTCACTGCATGTGCGTCTTTGAGGCCCACTGCAATGTGCATCTGAGACGGTCGCAGTGGCCGGGTCATCAGCCCAGCTGTCAGGGAGCCGCAGTAGCTTCCCTGGTTCTATCCCACCAGAGTTATCCCGCAAAGGCAAGATTGGGGGTGGGGGAAAAAACCTTTCAGTCAGTATTGAAATTTATATCCTAAGGGATCTAATTGGCTTTGTTTCCTTCCTGTTTACATGAATGGATGTGACATGCCTTCTGAAAAGGGTCGCAGGGCCCAGGGATATCGATGCAATCATGTGTCCCAAGCGCAGGACGATGAGCGGTTCTAAATCTGATCATCTTATCTTTTGTAAGTGTCCCCTCTCCAAAATCTGGGTGTGGCTTGATCCACAGCAGGGCTTGCTGAAAAGTGGTACTGGGTGACCAGAGACAGATTTCAAGGGTGAAAATCAAGAGATGTGAAAGGTCACACATTCAAAGTGAAGAACAAGACTATGTATACAAAAGATGGAAAAAGAACATGCCCCAGTTAAAAGCATAAACGACCTGGTTTCCTAATAGTTCTTAGGCCAGTAAAGCTGGGAATTTATCTAAATAAGGCATCTGCAATACATTGTTTCATTAGGGATTTATTAACCTGCATTTCAAATCAAGGACCTCTTAAGACTCCATACTCCTGAGAGACAGTGACTTCCAGCATGAACTGTGTTGGGGGAGCGAGGACAGGACACAACCATGTTCCCCTACCAGGTGTCAGCACCTGGCAGTCAGTTTACTGTGAGGGACCACAGGCTCTTTGCCCAGAGAGGAGTGAGGGAGGTGACAGCCACAGCAATCTCCCACCGGTCATGCTTACGACCAGCGGGTGTCCGAGAGGCCCTTCTTGCCTCTGCAGCCAAAGCGGGGACTGCATGTGCCTGTGCCCATCTGCCAGCTCAGAGGCCCGGTGTCGGCCTGTTCTGTCAAGCTGTTTCATCCCTCCTTCGTCTTTCTTTTCCCCCTCTCTCTGCATCTTTGTGGTTTTGGAGGAACTACTGCTTATCTTTAAGACGCTTTCATAGTGTGTACCATTGTTCGTAGCATATACTATATGTTGGCTGACATGAACTTCATTATATAAGAAAAGCAGTTGAAAATGCTGTGTATTTAAATTAAAAATATTTTCTGATGATGAACACACACAACCAGGAATCCCTCTCAGAGCCCCTCCTCACTTTGAATGTGCTCGTCTCCTCACTCCTGCAGCCTTCCTAAGCAGTTCTGGAAGCCCCGGTGTGTGAGTGTTGTCCATTGAACCCTGTGGCCGCCTTGATGTCCTGAATGGATCAGAGTGGCGACGATGAGCCTTTTGGAGAGCAGTGCCCAGCTGCAACCCCAGACCCACTTACTTACCGCCAAGTGCCAGCGCTCCAACTACTCTCCAATACCAAGGTTTTAGTGTAGAGAAAACAGCAGAACCCATTAGCATCTTTTGTTCTAAAAGAAAAGCACACCACCGTGTGGGCCACAGGTTTGCCACTACTACATCAGACTGTCTTCCTTTCTGTGGTCATTTTGACTCCGAGGAGGAGCCAGAGATTGCAGAGCCCAGTCTGCTGAGTGAGGGGGTGAGGACGCACTGCAGGCTTTAAGAAGGCTGCCTTGTGCTGGGCGGTGCTGAGCAGCAGCAGTCCCGTATTTGTGGCCACAGCCCCTAGATGCTTCCGTGCAAGTGACAAGAACAAAGGCAAGGGCACGCTCAAAGCAAGGAGGAGTGCTTTGAGGGAGACTGGTGACAATGTTTAAGTATGCAGTATATAAAATATATATTTTGCAATACCAGGGATCAAACTTGGGACCTTGCGCTTGCCAGGCAGGAGTTTATGTTGCTGAGCTGTATCCCTGGCCCTGCCATAGATATTTTTGATCACTCTTGTGTATTACATGTTGTATATTATGTGTTGTACATTATTGTATGGTGCATTTCTTATATGACATATTAAACCTATATGATACAACATGCACTCTTAATATATGCCTGTATTGTATAATCTATCACATTCAGATCTATCACATACGAGGTACTATATGTCAAATAGCCTCTATCATGTGGGTGTCTCTGTGTCCATGTGTCTGCATCCCAATATTATTTATCTGTATGTTGTCCCTTAACAAGAGAATGGATAACTGCCCTCCTGCAACGAACTGTTGCACCTACTTTAAATGAATGAGTTGAAGACATATCTACCATCAGGATATCTCTCAGTAATTTAATGGCGAAGGAAAGCAGTCACACTATAGAGCTAGTTATGCACTTAATCCAGTAGATGCAGTCCTTTCAAGGCTAAGTTTAGACACTGGCTTACCTCTCCTAGTTGCAAGTCATCTGAGACATAGACACAGGCTGGACAGATGGTGCTAAAAATACGATCCAGGTCAGAGCTTGATTGAAGGATTTAGTAATATTTCCAAAAATATAAACAGATCATATCGCTCTTGTGCTCACCGACCTCCCATCTGCTTCAGTTTCACTCACACTCAAACCCGAGGTCTCTGTGGTGACCCCAGGAGCCTGCGCGGCCCCCATCTCGCTGCCTTCTCTTTGTGCACAGCTGTCTCCCTTGGAATGCGCATGGCTCAGGGCTCAGCCTCGCTTTCCTCTGCACCAGGATCCGGTCTGATGGGACACCGAGGATCCGAGCCGTCAAGCCTCTCAGTGTACAATGACCAGCGGGTCTGCTCCCCAGGTTTCCCATGGCAGACTCCTAGAAATTAGAAAAACATTGAGTTGCTGCTATTTATTTATTTATTTATTTACACGCATTAGCATTTGGAAGGCTGAGGCAGGAGCATTGCAGGGAGTTCGAGGCCAGGCTGGGCTACATAGTGAGTTTAAGAGCAGCCTGAACTACCTAGTGAGACCTTGTTCAAAGCAAATGAAACGAACAAATACACCCTCCCAAAACCCCAACATTATTTATACTCATTAGGATGCTATAAACTATATTGTAGCTTCTTAATATTCATAAGATGTAAATATATTATAAAATGCATATCCCATTGAATTTAAAAATAAATGAGGAATGAATATATGTTTGCCTATCTCATAGTGGTGCACTGTGAGGAGCATATTAAGTGAGATCCTTACTTGTAAGCAACAAAAACTAAGCCTGGATGATCATCAAGGATTGGACAAAATAAACTCAGGTGGCTCAGGGTATCACCGGGGAGCTAGAACGGCAGGGCCAAGGGCCAGGATTGGTGCTCTGAGGCACCTGCGCAGCCCGCCTGTGCCTCCTGCAGTCTGTCTCCACCTATAAACAGCCCAGGAGCCTGCAGGTGATGCTGCTGCTGCTGCTTCGGTCACTGAAACTGACTCAGCTTGGTAGTGTATGCTCCTGAACTGCCGGTGAAGGACAAGGACTGCTTTCTGGATTTTCTTTTCTTTCTTTCTTTCTTTTTTTTTTTTTTTTTTGCAGAA